>OY804576.1:112302248-112487368 GCA_963680875.1 Bathymodiolus brooksi
AATTCTAGAGTAGAAGAAATGAGCAGCCATCACATTTCAACGAAACGGATGAAACTGGAGAAATCGAGTTCATTTGTGAACCCATTTGAGTATGTTCATTTGTTAAAGATTAGACATATTCTACATTATGTTTATAGGTAACATTGTCAATATTGTTCAACACAGTCACTTGTATAACAGTTTCCTATTAATTATTGTGGCTTGCATAGTGATACTACTAGTAGCTATATTATATAGGGATCATGTTGGCTTCTGCGTCATCGTTACATTTTCATAAATCCACAAGCTGAAATGGCCAGTCCTCTTTAGCTACTTACGGGAATGAAACCAAACTGGGACAGAATTGATGCACGTCTGGCGCACCAAATTTTTTCCTGGAACTTTGATGTAATTTTGTTTCTTTATATTGGGTTGTGTAGATGTGTGCTGGATACATGTATATAGATTTAATATTATTTTGAAAAGCTTTTTCGTTATACAGCTGCACATCAGAACCATATAGCAAAATTTGTTTCGATATTATACACATACACTGTAATAAACAATTATTTTTTATTCTTACAGTCTCTCAATAGATATTACTGAAGAGGGCAGTGATGTTGGTGATGATTCTGACGATGGAGATTTTGAACCTAGCCTCAACTTCACTCTAAGGTTTGTCATGTTAATTTCATATGTTTCAGTTGTAACTTACATACTTGAAATTTTGTCCTAATAACAGAACCATGCATGATCATATGTCATAGGAGCTTTATTATACCCCCGCTCTACTGGAAGGGGGAGGGGGTATACTGTTTTACCTCTGTCCATCCGTTCGTCCCAAGATGTTCATAACATTTTTCTCAGTAATTATTTATGGCAGCAATCTGATATTTGATCATAGGCTTCAGAAGGGTCAATCGAAAGTCGCAAACCCGCTGTGTTGTCCATGGTCAAGTTCGGTAGAAGTCCCATCCGATGAAGGGAAAGACATCAACAACAAATGAAGATCAGGTCTGATTTGGGTAACAGACACCCTGTAACCATTGACCAGCTCGTGATGCCTGCCGTAGAACTTCTTGAGGGATGACCACAACCTAAAATCTGTCTACAAATCACTCAAATCCTTCATAAAGTGGACTTGTAATGATATGTTTAGTTTGTCATTCACTATACATTCGAGATATTCATCTTGAATTGAAAGTTAGGGCTCCATAGATCATAATCTCAATTCTATTGTTTTATTCTTGTGAATTACATTGTATGTATTTTTCTACTTCAGGTGGCAGAGAAGTTACAACAAAAAGACAGCTAGATGGTCTGTGCAGCCTGTTAAAGCTGACAAGTCATATTCCTATGTTCCAAGACTATTAAGGGTCATCATTTGTATGAGACATCAAGATAATGAAGGAATGAATTAACATGTGCAGTTGGAAGTAGATGATCCCAGAAGAATCTCGGTCCATCTTGCACCAATTCCACAACCTCCAACTCGGGATGATATTGTAGCATCTCAGAAATCCAGATTTGAAGACCAAGACAAAACAATTGACTATATTGTCGCATAAAATAAATTTAGATTGTCACTCTTTGTTTTTCCTGGTCTAACAGAAGTTCTGCACATTTAGAGCAGAAAAGTACCCAAGTCAGGATAATGGCCATTACAAATTGTCCAATGCACAATAATGATAGCTGGTGGCCATTTTGAATTTTCAAATGGTGCAAACAGTAACAACACATGTTAAAGACATTCATAGGAACATATATACCAGATTTCAATTCAATCCCTTCAGTGGTTCTTGAGAAGAAGTTTCTTGAAAATCGACCAATCAGAATTTTCAAAGTTACATGGTGGCTATGTTTTTTGACGAATCTGCACAAAAGTAACAACTCTTGTGTAGGACCTCATAGAAAACATCTCTGCCAAGTTTGGTTTTGAATTATATAAAAGACTGTCAGTCCATTTTAGAAGAAATTGTCAGTGCTGATAGAACAAAAAATAATAATAAGATGGCAAAACTTTCAAATTAAATTTACAATTCCAACTGACCAACTTGTGAAATTAACAACTCATTAGGGTTGATTTATTTTTTATTTTTGTTGTTTTAACACCACTTTCAGCAATATTTCAGCTATATCATGGCGACCAGTTTTAGTGGTGGAGGAAGCCAGAGTACCCGGACAACCACCGACCATAGGGAAGCAAGTGGTAAACTTTATCATTATAAGGTATATGGGATAAAATACAAAATATTTCATGAACAAGTTTTAATTAAATCGTCTAGGAATGAAACCCTTGTACTGTCCATATAGATCAGGATACTTGTCCCTAATTTTCCAAGTACAACAGCTTGGGATCACACGTCTGACCCCAGCTCCAAGTCGGCCATGTGCCCAAATGGTATACTGGCGGTAGGCTGCATACCTATTGGATCTGTTGTAATCCTCATCATGGGGCATTACTACAAGTTCCTCTCGAAACATTCTAGCAACCCCCAACACTGCCTCATCAAGTACAATCCGATCAAAGTCCTGTAATAAAGACAAGAGATTTAATAAAAACAGTAAAGACAGATGGTTATACATTCATCTAGAAAAATGAGCTCTATTTAAAAAAGAAATATAATTCATTATAAGTGAAATAGTTTGCACAAATTCAGTTTACAGAAATAAAAAAAAGTCTTATTTTGGAAGGAAAGACTTTCTCGTGGGACTTTCTTATGACCACAGTTTTATTTCGTTTTTTGTTGGTATATGGGAGAACCATTTTGGTCTTGCAATTTTTTTTTATCAATTTACCCCTCAAGCTATTCAATTTTAATTTTATGGTTTTTTTCCTAAAAATTATTTTGATTCTGAATCTTGAAGAAAAAAATTTGGCTGGACAGGAGAAAAAAATATATTCTGACTTGACATTTTCACAGTATAATCATATACAAAATTTTGAAAAAAAAAAATTATTCCAGCACTTCGCCAATCTAATTAAAATTAGATCTACGCGCTTGCTCCCTATTTTAGATCTAATTATACCCCCGGTCCCCGAAGGGGGAGGGGGGTATACTGTTTTACCTCTGTCCGTCCGTCCTTCCAAAATATTTTTCGTCACATTTTTCTCAGCAACTATTGATGGCAGAAATCTGATATTTGGTCATAAGCTTCACATAGGTATGCCATATCGTGGGAAGCGTTTTTGGAACCATCAGATTCCTACTTCCTGTTTGCCGACTTAGTTGGTTTTTATCCACATTGAACATATATGCACATTTTTCTCAACAACTATTGATGGCAGAAATCTGGTATTTGGTCACAAGCTTCATATAGGTACCCCATATCATGGGAAGTGGCAGGGGTATCATAAGTGAGCATTAGATCACAGTTCACCTTGTTTTAATTAGATTGGCACTTCGCCGGAAAATAAGAAAATATGATTTCTGTGGCGTCTGAAAAAAACATTTCTACGGCGAAAAAACGTGACATAGCCCCCTTCAAGGTAAATGGTCAGTCCCATATTATTTTGCAGCAACTGTCTTGTGGAACTAGAAGTAAGGTCTCTTTTGTTTCTAATCCAGCCCAAATTTCTCTGAAACATTCCAGTCAGTTAACAAATAAAACAACACTGGCTACGTCATTCGTTTTCATCAGACATGTATTTCACTGTGTTCTACATGTATTCTGTTTTCATATTGTCGGTAAACTGGCTAAAATAAATTAATTTAACACGTGTATCAAAATCTCGGGAAACAACTTCATAACTTACAAGAAGAAAAAAACTCATTTAGTTATTTTTAACGCCGGCAAAAATTTCCGATCGAAAATACGTAGTTGAGCTTGTCCCCATAGGGTGCCTCCTGGCATGTTTTCAATGGTTATCGTGGAAATATCGGCTGAATCTGTTAAGGCATGTAGTTTTCATCAAAGGAAATCTATTCCTGATACAGAAATTATTTATTCTACGTCTTTTAGATACAATCGATTCGCAAATAGCTTTTTTCCTCAACTTTTATAGAAACTTACCTCAATATCCATGCTGCAGCATCCGGGCTACTGACATAAAAATAGATAAATAAATAGAGTTGGCCTCGCCCAGGTCAGTGCATAATTAATTAGCTTCCGGTAACGATGGTCAGCTTTTTTAGTCGAAAAAACAACGTTTCGGAGCGTATTCATCAATAATTCGGTGTTTAATCTTCATTTTATGAAGGTCAGTACGGAAATCGACAATAATTTTGGGTATGAAAAAATTACGCAGCTGGTAGACAATATCCCTTTAACGATTTCCGTACTGACCTTCATAAAATGAAGATTAAACACCGAATTATTGATGAATACGCTCCGAAACGTTGTTTTTTCGACTAAAAAAGCTGACCATCGTTACCGGAAGCTAATTAATTATGCACTCACCTGGGCGAGGCCAACTCTATTTATTTATCTATTTTTATGTCAGTAGCCCGGATGCTGCAGCATGGATATTGAGGTAAGTTTCTATAAAAGTTGAGGAAAAAAGCTATTTGCGAACCGATTGTATCTAAAAGACGTAGAATAAATAATTTCTGTATCAGGAATAGATTTTCTTTGATGAAAACTACATGCCTTAACAGATTCAGTCGATATTTCCACGATAACCATTGAAAACATGCCAGGAGGCACCCTATGGGGACAAGCTCAACTACGTATTTTCGATCGGAAATTTTTGCCGGCGTTAAAAATAACTAAATTAGTTTTTTTCTTCTTATAAGTTATGAAGTTGTTCCCCGAGATTTTGATACACGTGTTAAATTAATTTATTTTAGCCAGTTTACCGACAATATGAAAACAGAGACATACATGTAGAACACAGTGAAATACATGTCTGATGAAAACGAATGACGTAGCCAGTGTTGTTTTATTTGTTAATTGACTGGAATGTTTCAGAGAAATTTGGGCTGGATTAGAAACAAAAGAGACCTTACTTCTAGTTCCACAAGACAGTTGCTGCAAAATAATATGGGACTGACCATTTACCTTGAAGGGGGCTATGTCACGTAGAAATGTTTTTTTCAGACGCCACAGAAATCATATTTTCTTATTTTCCGGCGAAGTGCCAATCTAATTAAAACAAGGTAAACTGTGATCTAATTCTCACTTATGATACCCCTGCCACTTCCCATGATATGGGGTACCTATTTGAAGCTTGTGACGAAATACCAGATTTCTGCCATCAATAGTTGTTGAGAAAAATGTGCATATATGTTCAATGTGGATAAAAACCAACTAAGTCGGCAAACAGGAAGTAGGAATCTGATGGTTCCAAAAACGCTTCCCACGATATGGCATACCTATGTGAAGCTTGTGACCAAATATCAGATTTCTGCCATCAATAGTTGCTGAGAAAAATGTGACGAAAAATATTTTGGAAGGACGGACGGACAGAGGTAAAACAGTATACCCCCCTCTCCCTTCGGGGAGCGGGGGTATAATTAGATCTAAAATAGGGAGCAAGTGCGTAGATCTAATTTTAATTGGATTGGCGAAGTGCTTGAATAATTTTTTTTTCTTCAAAATTTTGTATACGATTATACTGTGAAAATGGCAAGTATATGATTATACTGTGAAAATGTCAAGTCGGAATATATTTTTTTCTCCTGTCCAGCCAAATTTTTTTCTTCAAGATTCAGAATCAAAATAATTTTTAGGAAAAAAACCATAAAATTAAAATTGAATAGCTTGAGGGGTAAATTGATAAAAAAAAATTTGCAAGACCAAAATGGTTCTCCCATATACCAACAAAAAAAGGAAATAAAACTGTGGTCATAAGAAAGTCCCACGAGAAAATCTTTCCTTCCAAAATAAGACTTTTTTATTTCTCTAAACTGAATTTGTGCAAACTATTTCACTTATAATGAATGTAGAACCATCTGTCTTTACTCTGTTTTTATTAAATCTCTTGTCTTTATTACAGGACTTTGATCGGATTGTCCTTGATGAGGAAGTGTTGGGGGTTGCTAGAATGTTTCGAGAGGAACTTGTAGTAATGCCCCATGACGAGGATTACAACAGATCCAATAGGTATGCAGCCTACCGCCAGTATACCATTTGGGCACATGGCCGACTTGGAGCTGGGGTCAGACGTGTGATCCCAAGCTGTTGTACTTGGAAAATTAGGGACAAATATCCTGATCTATATGGACAATACAAGGGTTTCATTCCTAGACGATTTAATTAAAACTTGTTCATGAAATATTTTGTATTTTATCCCATATACCCTAATGATAAAGTTTACCACTTGCTTCCCTATGGTCGGTGGTTGTCTGGGTACTCTGGTTTCCTCCACCACTAAAACTGGTCGCCATGATATAGCTGAAATATTGCTGAAAGTGGCGTTAAAACACCAAAAATAAAAAATAAATCAACCCTAATGAGTTGTTAATTTCACAAGTTGGTCAGTTGGAATTATAAATTTAATTTGAAAGTTTTGCCATCTTATTATTATTTTTTGTTCTATCAGCACTGACAACTTCTTCTAAAATGGACTGACAGTCTTTTATATAATTCAAATCCAAACTTGGCAGAGATGTTTTCTATGAGGTCCTACACAAGAGTTGTTACTTTTGTGCAGATTCGTCAAAAAACATGGCCACCATGTGACTTTGAAAATTCTGATTGGTCGATTTTCAAGAAACTTCTTCTCAAGAACCGCTGAAGGGATTGAATTGAAATCTGGTATATATGTTCCTATGAATGTCTTTAACATGTGTTGTTACTGTTTGCGCCATTTGAAAATTCAAAATAGCCACCAGCGGAGGTCAAAGTTTACATTGAAACCCTATGGGAAACAACATTTTCATCTTCTTCTTGAGAACAGCCGAACAGAATTTAACCAAACTTGGCAGAAATGTTTCTTGTGAGGTCCTAAAAAGTTGTCCTGGTTTGTACTAACTAGACCAACACACTGAGTGCTATCATTATTGTGCATTGGACAATTTGTAATGCCCATTATCCTGACTTGGGTAATTTTCTGCTCTAAATGTGCAGAACTTCTGTCAGACCAGGTAAAACAAAGAGTGACAATCTAAATTTATTTTATGCGACAATATAGTCAATTGTTTTGTCTTGGTCTTCAAATCTGGATTTCTGAGATGCTACAATATCATCCCGAGTTGGAGGTTGTGGAATTGGTGCAAGATGGACCGAGATTCTTCTGGGATCATCTACTTCCAACTGCACACGTTAATTCATTCCTTCATTATCTTGCAGTCTCATACAAATGATGACCCTTAATAGTCTTGGAACATAGGAATATGACTTGTCAGCTTTAACAGGCTGCACAGACCATCTAGCTGTCTTTTTGTTGTAACTTCTCTGCCACCTGAAGTAGAAAAATACATACAATGTAATTCACAAGAATAAAACAATAGAGATTATGATCTATGGAGCCCTAACTTTCAATTCAAGATGAATATCTCGAATGTATAGTGAATGAGTAACTAAACATATCATTACAAGTCCACTTTATGAAGGATTTGAGTGATTTGTAGACAGATTTTAGGTTGTGGTCATCCCTCAAGAAGTTCTATGGCAGGCATCACGAGCTGGTCAATGGTTACAGGGTGTCTGTTACCCAAATCAGACCTGATCTTCATTTGTTGTTGATGTCTTTCCCTTCATCGGATGGGACTTCTACCAGACTTGACCATGGACAACGCAGCAGGTTTGCGACTTTCGATTGACCCTTCTGAAGCCTATGATCAAATATCAGATTGCTGCCATAAATAATTGCTGAGAAAAATGTTATGAACATCTTGGGACAAACGGACGGACAGAGGTAAAACAGTATACCTCCCCCTTTCCAGTGGAGCGGGGGTATAATAAAGCTCCTATGACATATGATCATTCATGGTTCTGTTATTAGGACAAAATTTCAAGTATGTAAGTTACAACTGAAACATGAAATTAACATGACAAACCTTAGAGTGAAGTTGAGGCTAGGTTCAAAATCTCCATCGTCAGAATCATCACCAACATCACTGCCCTCTTCAGTAATATCTATTGAGAGACTGTAAGAATAAAAAATAATTGTTTATTACAGTGTATGTGTATAATATCGAAACAAATTTTGCTATATGGTTCTGATGTGCAGCTGTATAACGAAAAAGCTTTTCAAAATAATATTAAATCTTTATACATCTATGCAGCACACATCTACACAACACAATATAAAGAGACAAAATTACATCAAAGTTCCAGGAAAAAATTTGGTGCACCAGACGTGCGTCAATTCTGTCCCAGTTTGGTTTCATTCCCGTAAGTAGCTAAGGGGGACTGGCCATTTCAGCTTGTGGATTGATGAAAATGTAACGATGACGCAGAAGCCAACATGATCCCTGTATAATATAGCTACTAGTAGTATCACTATGCAAGCCACAATAATTAATAGGAAACTGTTATACAAGTGACTGTGTTGAACAATATTGACAATGTTACCTATAAACATAATGTAGAATACATGTATGTCTAATCTTTAACAAAATGAACATACTCAAATGGGTTCACAAATGAACTCGATTTCTCCAGTTTCATCCGTTTCGTTGAAATGTGATGGCTGCTCATTTCTTCTACTCTAGAATTACCTTGGTCAGAATATCTAAATCAAAAGTACAAATATCAATCACTACAAAATCACATTTGTCTGAAATTACCAGTTTTAGTAGTAATTTGCCTAAAAAATTTAGATAATTTTACAAAAACCTGCATGATTTTAACACAGACATGGGCCATCGGTCTACTGTTAAATTCACACACTGTGAAACATGCAAATTGCTATGGATCTTCACATTATTTCTTAAAAATCTTGTTTATTAATCATACTTACAAGATCCAAACTAAACAAGGGCAAAGCGTGGCGTATCCCCTCGCCTAAAAATTTGACCTGGTGACCTTGACCTTTGACCTTGAAAATCAATAGGGTTCCAGATTCTCTTAAGGACTAAGTATGTACCAAGCTTGGTCAAAATCCATTGAAGGATGTTGATTCTAGAGTGTTCACAAGGATGTTACGCAGTAAAATTTTGACCCGGTTATCTTGACCTTTGACCTATAAGGCTATGACCTTAAAAATCAATAAGGTTTCGGCTATCTTAAGGACTAAGTATGTACCAAGTTTTGTCAAAAATCCATTGAAGGATGTTGATTCTAGTGTTCACAAGGATGTTACGCGGTAAAAATTTTACCCTGTGACCTTGACCTTTGACCTTGAAAATCAATAGGGTTTCAAATTCTCTTAAGGACTAAGTATGTACCACGTTTGGTCAAAATCCATTGAAGGATGTTGATTCTAGAGTGTTCACAAGGATGTGACGGACGGACGGTAGCGTTACTATATCCCTTCGCAACTTCGTTGGCGAGGGGATAAAAAGCAGTTCAAATGACAATTCTTTAAATAGAAAGCCTTTATATGAAAAATACATATTGATTTCCCTCTATCATGTCTATGTTGATAATTCTAAGATAGTAAAGTATAATTTTGGCTCCCTGAACTAAAAATTATGTCCAAAATTGTTGAAATGTAGTAAAAAAACTAGTTAATGTAATGTTTTTAGAATAGTCAAGAAATAAACTTGGTTTGCATAAGGAAATTGAAAACGATTTTCATTTAGTCATAGTCTAAAATATGCAGTTCAGGACATTTCAGTAAAATTTTATAGTCACATATGTAGAAAAGTTTCTGAAACTTGCAAATTTCTATGGATCTTCATATTATTTTTTAAAAACCTTGTTTATGTATCATACTTACAGGATCCAAACTAAAAATGGTACTGAAATGACACTTATTTAAATGGAAAGCTTTTTATATAAAAGATACATACGGATTTTCCACTATGGTAATAATTCACAGACAGGAAGATATAATTTTGGCTCCCATAACAAAGTGTTATGTTCAAACTTGTTGAAAGTACTTTTAACCTTATTTATGTAATGTATTTCCAGTACCCAAGATATGAACTTGTTTGCATAAAGGAATTAAAATGATTTTCATTTAGCCATGGTCTAAAATATGCATTTTAGGACATTTCTGAAATTTTCAGTAAAATTTTGTAGTCATATATAAAAAAAGTTCTGAAACTTGAAAATTTCAATTGATATTCATATCATTTCTTCAAAACCTTGTTTATAATTATATATTATACTTACAGGATCCAAACTAAAAGTGCAATTGAAATGAAGCTTCTTTAAATAGAAAGCTTTTATTTGAAAAATACATACTGATTTTCCATTATAGTGATAATTCGCAGAAAGTAAGGTATATACTTTTGGTTCCCAACACTAAGTTTCTTGTCCAAGTTGTTGAAATTTGATAAAATTAAAAGCCTAATTATATGTTGTATATCAAAGAAATAAATTTGCTTGAATAAAAAGAACTTTATAGGGTTTTCATTAAGCCATGTACAGTTTTAATTCTTGCATTAAAAATGAATTGATTCGATATTTCTTTTTAAATTGATAATAATAAACTGCATTGTCATTGATATCATTTTTGCACTCCCATTTCCCCTTTGCTGGCCTCTTAAAATTTGTGTTTGTTTACCTCGCAAATACGGCCGTTTTATGCTACTCATTGACAATAATTTGCTGTTGCCAGGTGCAAAATTACATATATTGATGAATATCTACCGAAAATGATCATAGGCATCATCATAAATTCATAAAATATGAAAAACGATTGAGAAAAGAAGGCAACATGCTCGGCTTACCTATTAACAATAATCAAGCACTTCCTTGAGTTCGCTCCATCCAACGGCAACGGTCCAACTGATCCCCTACATATATCCTGCATTTGTTCCATTTGGAAGATACCTCACTTCTATTCCTCTTTATCTCTGAATCCGTCAAAGTCCGCTTTCTTCCACGCGTTGACAGTTTCTCTTTTGCCCAAGAACCACATGTTGTTTATTGTTTCTAAACAGTGCGCATGCTCAAGACGTGTTCGCATAGAAGGCCATATGAATAGATTTGAATATTGTCATCCGGACAATAATTCTTTTTTGGGTCTTTTTTGTCAATAAATCGTATCTTTTGCAACATAACTCGGTGTTAATCTTCATTTTATGAAGGTCAGTACGGAAATCGACAATAATTTTGGGTATGAAAAAATTACGCAGCTGGTAGACAATATCCCTTTAAGATTACGGCATTTAATTTTTTAATAAAAATCAAATATATTTTCTTGTGTTTTTTTGGGTCAAAATTCCATGATATATTTTAAGGTTATTTTGTTTTCTCACAGAGGGCTTCCGTATTACTACAACGTAGTCGGCGTTTCGAATGTAACTTTAATTCGTGCTTCTATTTAATTCGGTTTATTCTTTCGTTGTAACATGAATGCATTATTTTCCTTTGATCTTCTTATGGTTTATATACCAAAATATAAGCAACAGCTAAAAACTATGAAATGATACGCGCAGATACGAGATAGTGCACACTTTAAGTCTGGGCTGTAATGTTATTACCCTCAGACTCGGAGAGCCGTGCAATACTCAATAGCCTAAATGTATTATTGCATGGCTTCATGTTACAAATCATTTATACCACGGTTTTTGCGAATGAAAAGGTAAACAATCGAATCTTGTAACATGAGTGCATTCTTTTCCTTTGATCTTTTTATGGTTTATATACCAGAATCTAAGCAACAGCTAAGAGCTATGAAATAATACGCGCATATACGAGATATTGCACACTTTAAGTCTGGGCTGTAATGTTATTACCCTCAGACTAGGAGAGCCGTGCAATACTCAATAGCCTAGATGTATTATTGCATGGCTTCATGTTACAAATCATGTATACCACGGTTTTTCCCCGAGTGAAAAGGTAAACAATCGAATCTTGTAACACGAGTGCATTCTTTTCCTTTGATCTGTTTATGGTTTATATACCAGAATGTAAGCAACAACTAAGAACTATGAAATAATACACGCAGATACTAGATATTGCACACTATAAATCATCTGGGCTGTATAATGTCATTACTTAGATGTGATATTGCATGGCTTCATGTTACAAATCATTTATACCACGGTTTTCTGAGTTAAACGGTTAAACAATCGAATCATAAACAGATAAAAGGAAAAGCATGCATTCATGTTACAAATATTACACAAGCCATGAGTTTTGGGGGGAAATATTGTCAACTAATTTCTTATTCGATTTTAATGACATTTTCACCATTACAACTTATATTACCCCAGCTCTAACACCCATTATGTCCGCCTCTAACTATTATGCAGGAAACATGAGATTTAAAGAAATGTAAGCATATTATAAAACCAAGTGCAATAATAATTCTCATATAAAAATCTATTGACACAGATTATTACAATTTACATAATTTTAGGACGAGAAATCAAATCAGATGTAAAAACAATTTTCAAGTTGCTAAATATAATTACATTGTATGTTATTAATGTATGCAGCAAAAGACCACCACACATATGAAAGGTAGAGCAGTATCTCCAAGCTCTTAGCTCCAAGTAAACAATATTTCCGCTGGAATCAAGCACTGATAATTTGACGTTTTTTTGAAGAGTTTCAATTGTCTTTTTTATAATTCCTGTTTCAGTGATTTGATCTACTTGTGACATGAATACGACTTCTCTCGTTCATTGCATACAAATGGCGTTGTTGACACATAGAACACTCATATGAACAAGAGATTCTACCACATGGGTTAAATAGCTGTATTTCTGTGAATAAATTGAATCACGGTCCAGCTGATATACCGATACTATCAATTCAAAGTTTTTTTTAAAGTTGATACATACAACATAAGCTCTAATGAACTTTTAAAATCGACTATATAACAAAACAATACAATAAACTTCAAGATTTTTCTATTTGAGGAGGAAATGTGATATTCCCCAAGGAAAGACAGATTTTTTTTCGGCTAGAGAACCACAGATTATAGCAATATTGTCTTGTTCTCTAATAAAGGGATTATGTTAACAACTTTCCTTCCATTATTCTGAGTATAAATGCCATCTCGTCATCGGTAACTTCTAAAGCTTTACACAACGTGCTTACACTAGAACAATTTATAGTTTGGTTTATGGTGTTTAACGCCACTTTCAACAATATTTCAGTTATACTGTGGCGGTCAGTTTTATTGGTGGAAGAAACGGGAGTACCCGGAGAAAACCACCGGCCTGTTGCAAGTCACGGACAAACATCACATAATGTTGTATCGAGTATACCTCGCCATGAACGGGTTCGAACTCAAAACGTTAGTGGTGATTAGCCCTGGTTGCACAGGTGGTTGTAAATCCTACTACCATACGATCACGACCACGACGGCCCCTCAAACAATTCATGATTAAAAGCACGAAACCAAACTACCGTATACACAACAACTTCATTTGAAGACTTGCCATAAAGTTACTGAACATTTTGTAAATTATTTGCAAGAGGATTGAGTTTCTGTTATATGATATGTCACATTAGTAAAGGTATGGATACCCAAATTAGTAACATCGTCAGGGTTAGATTAGAAATTGCTAACAAACTTTTGTGAAGAATCGTTACATAGGATAACTGAACAATTCTATAATAATGGGACAAAAAAATAGAATCCACCAGATGTCTACATGTCCGTAACTAGACTCTTTTTTTTTATAAATGAGGCAAAAACACTTAATCGCCGAGCAGAGGGAGGCGAAACAAATTGGGCAGGGGTCTGGAGGCCGCCTAAGAACGCCTCTCTAAGTCTTTCATCGACCAGCTGTTCTTTTGTAGATAGAACATCAAAATTGTCTACAAAACATCGAAGGAACCAAAAACCTTTTTTTTTGTCAACTTGCAAAATATAATGAAAATAAAAAAAATCGAGTCCGGCCCCCTTTTTAAAAAATTCTGGATCCGCCACTGAACTTAGCAGCTTTAGCAACAGCTTATTTAGCGTAAATGCCATCGAAATGTTTTACTTAAAAATAAATTGGACTAAATTCCCGTAGAAAATATGGGCCAATGAAGCTGAATTTTAGTCAGACATTTCTATGGACCAAACATAAGACACCGAGATTCCTCTAAATTTTTGTAACTTTAAAGTTATGCTTACCATCTCCTGACTTTCTTTTCAACTAACTCGTCTTCAGCCAGTGTTTAAGAGACAGGACTTGAGTGCCACCGTGACGCTAAATGACAATATACTTTGCACCAGGGCAAGAACCGGGCTAAGATTGAAACGTGTGAAAAGGATGCTGTATGCCTCAAGTCATCAGGTCACTGTGTTCGATAAACTTGTCCGATGTCTGTCATCGCAACGATGTCGGTAGAATTCAAACGGTAATGGTAGACACTAAACGAATTCTTTCAGTGGATATCGTTTCTATCGATAGAGATATTATATTTTTCAAATAAAATCTTTGTATATAAAAAAAAAAGTCGTCAATTTCGGTATGAGGCATTTGCCTCAATGTAGTTACGGCCATGGTCGATGTTGTGGTATTCTTATTTATACAACGCGGAGTTCTGGTGGTGAAGGTTCCCATGGCTTAATCACACAGAGATAATGAACGCATCCCCGCCCCGCAACCGGTGGAGGACAGGGAGTGTCCTCTCGTTGCACTGGAAGAAAGCGGCGACACGCAACTTAGTTATCAGTGTCTGCATATTAACTACCGGTAAAATCACACAAATACTGTGATGTATAACATATTCTAACATCACGTCCTTCTTTCTGCTTTGTAAACAAACAAGCGATTTATCGATTGGGTATAATCTCATTAGCACATGCGCCGGTGCATACATGCTCTACCTAGCTACCACCCGAGGATGTGATTTTGAAAGTGAAATTGAATAATCAGAGAATGTGTTATATCTGTGAGAGGTCCCAAAAGGGTTTTGGCAAATAACAAACCCAAACTGAAATGGGGTTCGACAGTAACTTGTTTGGTTCAAGCTGGGCTAGTGAAAATAAAAGTTCGATGCCGATTGGATGAAATAACTGGGACAAATTCTTAATTTAACCGACCGTTTTTGTAATTTAACTGAGTTTTCTTAAAATTAATTTAACAAGGTTTTTCTTAATTATTAAGAATTGGTGAGCTCTAAAAGAAATTCATTAGACTGGATCATCCCATCGACGATCATTGCACATTATGTTGTGCCCCCTGAAAATGTTTGAACAAATGAATCAAAATCCTGCACTCTTGAGCTCATTTGGATAACATATTTAGACCTTTTCAAGATAGGTTTTGAAAGGGAAAAATGGGAATTATAAGAAATGGTAATTTTGAAATAAATTTTTTTTTAGTTTTTACATTTTGTATCAAGACTGCATCATTATGTCCCACAGCAATCTATGTGACTTCATTTGAAGCCGTTGAAGGTCCAGAATGTCATTTTTTTTTTTATAGATGTCATCATTACCTTCAGCACTTTCATAAATAATTCCATCTTCAACACTTATTTTGCCACTATATGGCAGATATTGAAAGTAGTTTTAATTTTTATTTTGACAGAAAATATAGACAGACAAAGCGATGCACAAACAAATTGTAACGAGTGGTAAAACTCTGAATATGCTATGCTTAGTTTAAAATTGTATATTCAATAGTTCCAAGGTGTATGGTGTTTTAATGCCACTTTCAACAATTTTTCAGTTATATCATGGCGGTCAGTTTTAGTGGCGAGGGAACAGGAGTAAAACCACCTGACCGACATGTCGCAAGTCACTGACAAACTTATCACATAATGTACTGACTACACCTCGCCATGAACAGGGTTCAAACTCACAACTTTGGTGGTGATGGACAGATTGTACATGTAGTTCTAAATCCAACTACAATACGATCAAGACCATGAAGGCCCCTCAATAGTTCAATATAATAATAAACTTTGCTCCTCCATATATACCATCAATCAATTATTGCTGATGAGGTTGTTTTAAAGTAATATGAAAGGCAAATATCCTGGAATTTTTGGATTCAATATTTTCACTTAATATGTCACTTAAATTTAACTAAAACAACTGCAGAACATTAAAAATCCACTCAAAAGCAGATTTTAAGAGCAAATCGCAAAATATTTGACAGCAGATAATTCTGTTTTCCAGTACAGTAATGCAAATGATATGCGCGTGACACAAGATTTGAACTCTTTCGGGGAGATTATCGCTCATGCGTAATGTTAAGTTGATGAAAAAAAATAAATATATATATTCTGTGTGTACCACATAAGAATAATTGCAAAAAAAATTGGTTCACACAACACGAAAGACAGATTCCTCAATAATCATTGTCAGAAATGTGTGCGTGCTTACCTCAGCATCCATGATTGTTTATCTTTTCTTCATGAGGTCATGATCGGCAATCATCGGAACAAAACAAACAAAGTTAATCAGTCTCCACCACAATGGCGAGGATGATAAACATGCGCACGGATTTGCAGATTTCTAGTTGTTGGGAACATATTTCGACTTGAAACATGCATGAATAGCTTAGTAAAGGTGCCACCGTATTCCAAATTGAATTTTCAGGTAAAATTTTCTTCACCCAAAACTGGTGTAATATTACTTTAATGGATATGATCAGTAATTTGGATATTTTTCCTTTGTAGTTTGATCTCACAGGATGATATGGATGATATAGTTAGTATCAATGAATTGACTGATACTGAAAATTAATGGTTAGTGAGACATCAAAGCACATTATCATGCTGCCAATAAAAACAATAACATCAGTTTTTAATATCTCAACATTCTATATTTTTCTTCCATGGTTCAATGTGTGTTGACCCCAATTTAACAGGAAATCATGAGACAATTTACCAAAACAATGGCGAATTTATCTTATGCGGAGTTAAGATTAAAACAAATCCTGAAAACTTGTCTGTTCCCTGTATTAGGTTAAAGTGAGTGATTGAGTGGTTTTTGTTCATCGCCAAATGAGCAATTTTTCAGCTATATTTATTATGAGAACAAATTACATTTTGATATGACAATGACGACGTCCACTTAGTACTAGACCAACATAACTATCTCACCGAAACTAAATTCTGCATGTAGACATGTCGCTCCACTCAAGACACATTATCCTGATTCTGAGGAAACCAGTCTTTGCTCTTAATGCTTAGAGAATAAGCAGCAAATACCAATTTATAGTCTTTGTTTTGATCCAACCAAGGTTCAAACCCACAATCGAAGCGAGCACACAAACCATTACACCACCGATCTGGTTCTGTTTGGCTAAAGAATAATTAATTATAATATTCATATATGGTAGGAAATATTTGCAGAAAATAAATCAACAAATGTAATGTAAAGAAAGTAAAAAAAACAAACCATGAATAATAAATTTACTCTTATTTGAAAAGTTACTGGTCCCGACAGGCTACCAACGTTGCTGGTAGTATTAGATCTCCCAGATTTTTACTAACTATCGGCTACCGTTAAGAGTCAAACTCTGTCAAATGTAGGTCCATTAATTCCATGTTCAAATCTACCATATGAATCCCAAGCAGAAGTATCGATTTATGAAAACCAAGTTTCAATGTGGGGTCACAAATCTGAAGCTCAAATATGGATACATGATTTGTCTAGACAAACTGTTAGTCAATAATTTAATTAAGATTTATCATGTTTGACAAGAAAATTAAAACAATATGATGTATGTTTCATGACACCTCCATTTTGCCATCCCAGCAATGCAGTGAAGTATGAAGCATGTATAAATTTTCTAATTTGTTCAACACTTGTTGTATGTTGTTCAGAAAATTACAGGAAATTTGACAAAATGGATACAACTTGAAACAATCATAGAGTGCACTTTGGTGACAATTTGCATAATTTATACAAAGCAAAGAATTATTTACAGATGTTTATTTCTGTAGATTGTTTGTACATAAATTATTTAAGAATTAGCGTTGGGTCCCTTCCTTCTGCCGAATGTGGATGCAACAACTCCAAATCGTCTGTTATATTGTTGACGTCTCTTGGCACGGCCAGTCTTCTTCTTCTTTGCTTCTTGTTTCTCAACCTAAAAAAACCCAAAATGTGATAACTTATAAAAATTGTCAAAACTGGTTTTAATAATACATGCATTAAATTTTGTGTAATTATAGTATCAAGAGACATGATAATTGGGAGTATTGACGAGGATATTGAGATCTGTGAGAGTGATTAAATTTTATGCTCTTCCCTTGTTGACCAAAACAAAATGAAAAACATCAAGATCTCCAAAATATCTGTTCAAAATAAAAGTCATATCTAGAAACAGTTGTAAAAATACTATTTTTGAGACAATTTTGCAGTTCAACACCATGAAATAAAGGGCTCACGGTCACCACACTTGCAAAATATAGGGAGACTTGAGGGAGAAGTGATGGCATGACAGCGAGAAGGATTGGTCAACTAAAACTTAAGTTATCGCACAGAAACCATTCTGTTTACAGGAGGATGATGACAACAATGCCATAACATAATACAACCATAAAATTTTATTGTGGTGGTATAAAAAGTTCTGAGTATGTCTGGCATCTAATTTGGCCTGCCGTTTATTGTACGGAAACCGAGGGGTATACCTCAGATTGGAAAAAGTGTGAAAGTCTGAAATCTACTAACTATGGTACCTATCCTTATGTATAAATTTCGAATGATTTGCCTACAGAGAACTTTTATTAAGCGGAAAAAGACTGAAATTGAACTCAGCCTGCATTTTACGGTCTCTATAGAGTCTGGACAAGTGTATTAATTTCAAAGGATTTGCTTATGTGGATCTTGAGTTATCGAGTGAAAACCAAATAAGAGATGTGCTGACAGACATGGGTAAAACTTAATACCCTGATGGCAGGGCATAGCAATGAATATGTAGAGAAACATTTGAATGTTTGTATGCACCAGTCCTGTATCAATACCAGATCACTTAGTCTTAGGAATTAATCACAGCATTGTTTATATAGCCAATGAAGAACATCATATTAAAGTACATGTATGTTAATTTTTCTGTTTCAACAATACAGATATATAAATTTGAAGTATTTCTGCAATAAATTAAAAAAAAAATCTATTTTTTGTTGTTGAAATCTTTACAGAAACAAATCATTTTTGTTTTGTCCTTACCTTGGGCGTCTGTCCCTTGACTTTTCCTGCACGAGCCAGAGAACCGTGAACTTTACCTGAAATCATTAAACAGTTCATTTAATGTTATGCTTAGCAATTATCTTTTGGATCCATACTTCCAGTGAAAGTGTTATATGGAGATAATCCAATCCCTATGATCAATATTCATGTTTATCACCAGTGTCCGCTTGCTAACCACAGAATACGACCTTGTACATGGTCATGGACTTATTGGAAGACATCTAGAGACTATTTTCATTCTTTTGGAATTAATTTGAGATTATGTTTCAAAAGATTATTGTTCACATTTGATGTTACATGCCAATGAAATTTTCGGATTAAAAAACTATAGGCTCCTAAAAACCTGTAATTGCTCACCTGTTTTTCAATTTCATTTCAAAATTTTATAGATTATTTCAACTGATTCTTTTTTTGGCATTTGAAATTTTTTCTAATAGGGAGGCATCACAAATAATTTTGAAAGTAGTTCAACCAAAGATCATTTCAGCAAAAAATTCCAAACAGAAGATTATAATGCGATTTTCTCTCTCTCAAAATATATGTTATCAGCATAAATCAGCTGAAAGAAAAATTTCACAGAAAGACCCCAAATATAGGTTGAACTAAACATCATGGCCATGTAACTGCAGCTAAAATTTAAGCTATTTTGACCAATAACAAAGCAGCAATAGACAATTAATGTAAATTCAATTTCTAGTAAAAAAAATATTAAATCTTGAATGGAGGGTGGGTTTGTTGAACAAAATTTTGAAAGGAGACTAGACAAGTTTAGTTTAATTTGGTTAAGTGATTTTAGAGGAGATTTAAATGTGAGAGTTTATGATATAGGAACTATGTACACCAAGTAATGACCCAAGTTCATATGGCCTTTTGGTCAGGTGAGTTAAAGATTGGATGGTCTACAGGCCTCGACATTAATGTTTGTCCGATACCAGTGAAAACTGACGTCGGACAAGTAGATCTTGTATTACAGTTGTCCGACGGGACAAGTGAAAAAATGACTGTCCTATCTTTTGAAGGTTATTTTCTATGATAAAAATGTGTTGCTTTGTCATTTTTACAGACTTAAACTTCATAAATAATTATTTTAATGTGTTTCAAAATATTGGTTTCCATTGAAGTGCATTATCGCTAATTACAACGATGAACCAAGAGATTTTCCGAACATTTACTTGATCCGTATCTTTTCAGCGATTTCATTAAACGACAATTGGCATTAAGTAATTATAATGAAATAGAAATAGATTTGTTTATAGTGTTTCTTTCCCCTACACAATAATTCCCTGGAAACGTAATTACAATGCCCATCTGCATGGATCTATGATCATATCCCCTGATCTTAGAAAGTATGGATATACAACAAGCGGCAGAGCTCAATTCAACCATGAATGCTTAGGCGTCTGATGTTAATTTCCATTGAGGGACACAATCTGCATTCAATAGATGGTGAACAACGACGTTCATACTCAAAGCATCCTGGATTCAATCCACATTATACGATTACCGCTTAGATGGGCCTGCTATTCGAGAACCAAACTTAAAAATTGATGATTAGACACTCATACCATGATGACATTGTTTGATACAAATCTCAATGACTTTATGTCTAACTTCTAAGTGTATGTTAATTTGTCGATTAAAGATGTCATAATAATAATGTCTGTTAGTATTTATATAAGGACAGGACGAGATAATGTTTGTGAGACAATAACCAAAACATTTGACACAAATTGCTGATAATTATTCTCTGGTTTTTATCATTTTTATTAAAAAAATTTGGACAACTAAAAGATTGAGTCGGACAAGTACTTTTTTTAGTTAGTTGTCCGAAGGGACAAGCTAAAAAAAATGTTAATGTAGAGGCCTGGTCTAACTATTGTGTGTTCTAAATTCTAACCTCCAAGCATTCTGAGGTCAACATCAAGGGTTGAAAGTTCACTTAAGCTTGACAGTGCTACTTCATCTTCCAATGGCTTTCCTCCAAACATGATCACCTGTTCATCAACAGCAAAGCCATCTTTCTCCAATAGAAAGGCCTGAAAAAGAAATTCTTAATTATTTTACAAAATTCATTTTAGAAAAATTTACTTCCATATTTTAAATTTTGTTACCAATACTTTTTGTAGTTTGAAAATGTTCTGGACTTTACCTGAACAATCACATATCTAACTAGGAAGAACTGTTTTAGATACCTAAAACTTATGTCTCCACTAAAAACACAATTATTTGACCTTGAGGTCAAGGTCACACAAAGGTCATTACGGTACGCGTCACACCGCCTTATGGTCATGTACCCACATACCAAATATCATTGACCTATCTGGAAAGACAAAAAAGTTATGGTCCAGACAAGCTTCGCTGAGATGAAGCGGAAGCAGAAGAAGAAGAAAAAATCAGACTAAAACAATATGTCTCCCTTCGTTCGAAGGGGAGACATAATAATTAAAAATGTATCAGTTAACTAGATCTAAACACAAAACAACAATTATAATGTATAAATGATTGAGAAAACTGAAGTGGCAATCAAGAATTGACAATGCAGAGAACTTATGTTAGAGTGCATTATACTAGACTATAAGACCAATGCACTGAATTGGACTTTATAATGCTAGATCATTGAAACAACTCCATAAAGACACGTCACATCAGGGATTTCAATAAGGGCCGGCACCCGGCGATATGCCGTCACTTCAACTGTTAGAAACTAAAATATTTTTTCATTAAATAAAAGAAATATACAATATTCATTCACTCTTTCATCTTAAAGATTTCTAAAATCGACAACTATACAAAAAACATTGCATTTCAGGATCGATAGCAATGCATTTGTCAGGGGTTATCTAATACTAGGGGAATGAAACGAATTTATCATTGATCGGTGTCAATTCTACGCTTAACTTATTATCATTTGATGTTCGATTAAACGTTTAAATGATAGAGATATTTCAATTGAAAAATCTAGAGACACATCGAAAAGATAATTATGTTATCAATGGATAACTCACGAGATACGCAAATGGAAAAATTTGAAGTGCCAAGGTCATCTTGAAATGGTCTTATTGCTTGCTAAATTAAAAAAAAAAATCATTTCTATGAAACCTTCTTTTTCATGCACTTGTAAACTACCTTAAAATGCCTCAGAATGCACCATTTTGAATGTAGGTGAAAAATATTTCCCCCCTTTTATCATGTAACCGCTTCAAATTTCAATTCAGCCTGCTCAATACAATCTTATTGAATACCCTGCACATGACTATAACCAACTATCATGACATTGAGCCAGCTAGTCTTTATTCTTACTCCTTACTGTTGTGTTTAGCAGAAAAGCAGCAAACATCAATTTTATAGTCTTTGGTTTGACCAGCCCAGGGATTAAACCAATGAATAACTGTACTCCAGATGAGCACACAAACTATTATACCAAGACTTGAACCTTGAACTTCACACCTTGGTTATGCATTATTAGGTACTATTGTACCAGCAAACAATAATGATCAAGAAAACGAACCATTTATTATGCATTCAGAAGAACGACTGTGAAAACATGTCTCAAGACATGCAAGACATTTAATATTACCTTGATATCTGTAATAGTTTCTGATCCATTCACCTCAAAGGTGTGGGTTTGGCTACCTCGTACAAACAACTGCATATTTCTGTTTTTTTACCTACAAATACAAAGTAATAGTTGAGAATTATTTTCTGTTGTCTGTTTGTGACAATGAAACAGAGTATCTGGCTGAGGTAGTAAGTTGTCAGTCTTCCTCTTCAAAAGATGATTTTGTCCTGAAGACAATGAATCAATGTCATTACTCGCTTTAGCAACCACCCTTGAAATAGCTGTTAAGTACAAATTTAGTATGTGCTGTAGTAGTTACGCAAGACAGATTAATCTTCTTTGAAATATTTTTTTTTTATCCAGCTGACGTCTTCAATGTAGAAATAGTATGGAATATTAACCAAGCAAATCACTGCTTTAAAGTCTTTAACGGCAACAAACTTTTACATTCAAAGTTGACCAATGATTTATAACTACCTCGGCTAGATTCTGCATTTCAAATGCTTTAAAATATATTCTTAAGTCAAGTAAGGTAAGGAAACTTCATTTCTCTTCAACTATTATAGCTTAGGAGTAATTATGCATGACTTGGGACAGTATTAGTAGAGATAAATAGAGATGGGTAAAATTTACCTTTCTGGTATATAGGGATTCGAGTCATTTTGTGTGACAATTGTTACCACCCCATTTAGGAAGGTCAACTATCAGTATAATATAAGAGAGGTTGGCTGACTATTATAACGAACACTCCATTTCAAATACTTTTTTTGGTTATATACACAATTCATTAAATTTGTCTGCATGTATGCTGTGTGCTTCATTATAAATCCAACTTTCAAGGTATGCAAATAAAATTCACCCCTTAATGATCTTCTTGATGATAATGTAATCTTGTTTACTAAACATACCCTGAATTTGAACAACCCTTCTCTTACAATATCTAGTTCTGTTTACAACTTTCACTTTACCAATCATAAACCATTTTGAATATCTGCTCCAATAAAAACGAAATCTAGATAAAGTGGGAGAAGGGTTGCTTAAGTTCAAAGTAAGCTCTGGTAAAGAAACTAAAATTTACCTAGTAAGTGGAATGGACCAAGTTTTCAGATTTATTTCAATATTAGTTCTGTAAACAAGATGAAAAAAAAAAACAGAATAAAAACTACATCAAAGAGCTCGTGCTGAAGAAATAAAAAAACAAAACTATCTTACTTTTTGTATCAGCATTTATTATTCATATAATTGTAGATGAACTACAATAATCAGTATTAACATTTTTTCAAGAATACAGTTTTCTTAGCAATTCAGTACCGTAATTATTAAATTAAAATGTCACCAAGTTAAATATTTCTAAATTAAAATTTTGATCTTAAATCAAAGAACTTCCGCAAGGCTCAGTGCCTGGGACCAATTTTGTTTGTTGTGTTTATCAATGATTTACCGGATTGTGTTGATTCGGATGTATTCATGTTTGCTGACACAAAATTATACAGAACTGTAGCTCATCAAAGTGACATTCAAACTGTCCAAAACGACATCAACCATCTATTTAACTGGAGCGAAAAATGGTTGTTACGTTTCCATCCGGATAAGTGTAAAGTTCTACCAATTACAACGAAACATAGCAGCAATAGAGAAAACGAGAGATACCAAATGCCAATGTATGAAGGGTCCATCACAACATTAGTAACAGTAAATTGCGAAAAAGATGTAGGTGTAAACATTGATTCCAATTTGAAGTTCCACCAACACATTCAGACTAAAGTAAACAAGGCTAATCAGACGATCATTCCGATATTTAAGGCTTTAAAACTTTCTGTTTACTATTCAAGGCTCTAGTACGACCACACCTTAAATATGCTGGATGTATTTGGAATCCGTATCTGAAGAAAGACATTGAAGCGATCGAAAATGTCCAGAGAAGAGCCACGAAAATGCTACCGAATTTACCAACGCAGTGCCTGAAATGGATGGTCGCCCAGTCGCCAAATGCGACTAATATCTTATTCGGGCGACCAAAAGCTGCTCCAAATTAGGTAGTCACTGGCCCAACAAAAAACGTCTGGGCGATTGCCTAAAAGACCGTTAAAAATTGTTGTCATTTTACCGAAACCGGACATAAACTAACTTCAACGGTAGATAACTCTTCTGTTCTAGTCGAAAAAGGTTTTTACGAGCACAGCGATTGGTCCAAATACATTTTTGTAGCCATTGAATACACAGCTAATGTAATTTACTGTTCTCCCCAAATATTTATTTTTAACGAGCCAATCAATACACATTTCCTACACGTTTTCATGTAATACACAAGTATTCACTAAATATTAGAAAAGAAACATGTTTTTTTTTATTCTTTATGATTTACGACGAAGTGGAAAGTTGTGAATAATAAAGAGAATTCTGTCAACTTATAATGTTTGCGATCTGGTATCTTCCACGGTTCAGAAATTTATTCATTCAATCTGCTGCAAAATGTACATGTACGAATTTTCCCCAACAACGGAGAGAAAATCGTTGACAGTAATGTCAAACTACGGAAACGATCTGGCCTGTCACTTTAAAACTTTTTCATAGTTCATCTCTATACGTACACAGCTACATTTTAATGACAATTGGGAGTGGTTTTCTTTTTTGGAACCAGAACTTTTGTTTACAAATTAAACTAGAGGCTCAGGTGAGCCTGTATCGCTCACCTGACATAAATAAGTCCTCTTAAGAATGTCTGCATGCCGAATACATCTAAGTTACTATTCAAATCCCATACTGCCATAGGGTTCTATGTTAAAACTATGTCTGCTCATGGCAGCCATCTTGGATGGAGGTTGTGGTCACCGGACACAATTTTGAAAGTATACTACCCAAGGACCATCCATGGCATGTTTGCTTTAAATTGGCTGACTGGTTTCAGAAGAGAAGACTTTTAAACAATTTTCCCATAGGGTCCTATGTTAAAACTATGTCTGCTGACGGCGGCCATTTTGAACCGAGATCGGGATCACTGAACACAATTTTGGAAGTTGACCACCTAAGGACCATCGATGACATGTTTGCTTTAAATTGGCTTACTGGTTTCAGAGAAGAAGATTTTTAAATATATTTCCCATAGGGTCCTATGTTAAAACTATGTTCGCTGATGGTTGCCATCTTGGATGGAGGTCGGGGTCACAGGACATAATTTTGAAAGTTGACCACCTAAGGACCATTCATCCCATGTTTGCTTTAAACTGACTTACTGGTTTCAGAGGAGAAGACTTTTAAACATTTTTTCCATAGGGTCCTATGTTAAAATTAAGTCGAGTCATGGTGGCCATCTTGAATTTCCGATCAGCAAACGATTCACAAGTTTAGTACAGGACCACCCAATGATCATTCCTGCAAAGCCACAATTCAATTGGCTTAGTGGTTTCTAACAAGAAGATTTTTAAAATTTCGACCAATCAGAACACATTATAGGCCCTGGCAGCCATGTTGGATTTCCGATCAGCACCAAAAACACAATTCTTGTATATGACCATCCAATGAACATTTCTGCCAAGTTTGGTTCAAATCTGTTTTGTGGTTTCAGAAAAAAAGATGAAAATGTGAAATTCCCATAGGGTCCAATGTTAAACTAAGTCGAGTCATGGCGGCCATCTTGAATTTTCGATTGGCAAAAGATTCACAAGTTTAGTACAGGACCACCCAATGATCATTCCTGCAAAGTCACAATTCAATTGGCTTAGTGGTTTCTAACAAGACGATTTTTAAAATTTCGACCAATCAGAACACATTATGGGCCCTGGCAGCCATGTTGGATTTCCGATCAGCGCCAAAAACACAAATCTTGTATATGACCATCCAATGAACATTTCTGCCAAGTTTGATTCAAATCTGTTTTGTGGTTTCAGAAAAAAAGATGAAAATGTGAAATTCCCATCGGGTCCAATGTTAAACTAAGTCGAGTCATGGCGGCCATCTTGAATTTCCGATCAGCAAACGATTCACAACTTTAGTACAGGACCACCCAATGATCATTCCTGCAAAGTCACAATTCAATTGGCTTAGTGGTTTCTAACAAGAAGATTTTTAAAATTTCGACCAATCAGAACACATTATGGGCCTTGGCAGCCATGTTGGATTTCCGATCAGCGCCAAAAACAAAAATCTTGTATATGACCATCCAATGAACATTTCTGCCGAGTTTGGTTCAAATCTGTTTTGTGGTTTCAGAAAAAAAGATGAAAATGTGAAATTCCCATAGGGTCCAATGTTAAACTAAGTCGAGTCATGGCGGCCATCCTGAATTTCCGATCGGCAAACGATTCACAATTTTAGTACAGGACCACCCATGATCATTCCTGCAAAGTCACAATTCAATTGACTTAGTGGTTTCTGACAAGAAGATTTTTAAAATTTCAGCCAATGAGAACACATTATGGACCCTGGCAGCCATGTTGGATTTCAAATCAGCACCAAAAACACAAATCTGGTAGAGGACCATCCAGTGAACATTTCTGGCAAGTTTGGCTGATTTCTGTTCAGCGGTTTCAGAGAAGAAGATTTAAATGTGAAAAGCTAATGGACGGACGGTTACCCATGACAAAAGCTCACATGGCCTATGGCCAGGTGAGCTAAAAAGATGAAAATGTGAAATTCCCATAGGGTCCAATGTTAAACTAAGTCGAGTCATGGTGGCCATCTTGAATTTCCGATTGGCAAACGATTCACAAGTTTAGTACAGGACCACCCAATGATCATTCCTGCAAAGTCACAATTCAATTGGCTTAGTGGTTTCTAACAAGAAGATTTTTTAAATTTCGACCAATCAGAACACATTATGGGCCTTGGCAGCCATGTTGGATTTCCGATCAGCGCCAAAAACAAAAATCTTGTATATGACCATCCAATGAACATTTCTGCCAAGTTTGGTTCAAATCTGTTTTGTGGTTTCAGAAAAAAAGATGAAAATGTGAAATTCCCATAGGGTCCAATGTTAAACTAAGTCGAGTCATGGCGGCCATCTTGAATTTCCGATCGGCAAACGATTCACATATTTAGTACAGGACCACCCAATGATCATTCCTGCAAAGTCACAATTCAATTGACTTAGTGGTTTCTGACAAGAAGATTTTTAAAATTTCAGCCAATGAGAACACATTATGGACCCTGGCAGCCATGTTGGATTTCAAATCAGCACCAAAAACACAAATCTGGTAGAGGACCATCCAGTGAACATTTCTGGCAAGTTTGGTTGAAATCTGTTCAGCGGTTTCAGAGAAGAAGATTTAAATGTGAAAAGCTAACGGACGGACGACGGACGCTTACCCATGACAAAAGCTCACATGGCCTATGGCCAGGTGAGCTAAAAATAACAGGAAAAGTTAACAGTTGTTTATATAACAGAAATAACAGCACCGTTTGTTATTTCAACAAAATGAGATACTTGTTTGGAATGAATAACCAACTGACATTACCCCAAACTGAGAGGTTATTTTACTTTAAAATCACTTCTTCATAGTGGATTGAAACAAGCGATGTCACTCATCACTTTGGGGAGTGCAAGAGCGGTCCTTGTAGTGGCATTAGTTTACTCTTTTCCGGATGTCTTTAATGTGATCATGGCATTGATCTCCCCTTACACAAACCAGCCTTTTATTGTCCCCATCCGACGGACTAGCATCGTTTCTTGAGACCACCCTAGCCAATGGCGTCAAGGTTGTCAAAAAGGTTATAACAAGTAAATTCAGGTTTCATTTGATAGCAATATATGCATTGGGGTGTTTTTGCAATTTCAGCTGCACACCCGTTACTGTACCAAAATTACCTTGAAGAGCCCCAACCCCCGTGAGACTAGTGAAAGAATGAATTTTAATGTTACTGATAAAAAAAACCAATTAACCTGAAAACTGTTTATATATTGATATCTGATGTCTTTTTTTCATAAAAAAATGTCACAAACTTTATGGGCCACCATTATGCCATTTGGGCCAGTGACTCTTAATATTTTACTGGCCCAAGAAAATTTTTTCGGGCCACCCAAAGGCTGACCCTCATTTCAGGCACTGCCAACGTTAAGATTCCGAAGACTACGAGGGGACATGATTGAGACCTACAAAATTTGGAACAAGATATATGATGAAAGAGTAACCTCCACCTTATTCAGTCTAAATTCCAGCAACATAACTTACAGGCTAGACAATTACTGGAAGGATCAGGATTTGCTATACAATTACGAATCCAACCTCACAACCGGAGAAGAAATTGAAATTGATGAAGAGAAGAAACTGAGCATAGTGGTCGACAGCCAGGGCTCAGAAACAGACCTGTAAGTTTAACAAGAGGACATTCACTGAAGCTAGTGAAAAACCGATGTAGAACTGAAACCAGGAAGAACTTTTTTACAAACCGAGTTGTCGATGTGTGGAATAACCTCCCGAACTCCGTTGTAACAGCCAAAAATGTAGAGACCTTTAAGCGACGTCTGGACAAGCACTGGTGTCACCACCTATGATCTATGACTACGAAGCCAAGTAATAATGTGAACATTAATACCGAAAGTAGCAAAAGCTTAATCAGTGACGATGAATCAGAGCCAAATATAGAGGAACAAGCTGATCTCCTGCATTTGGAACAGACTTAGGTAGATTTGGGTAGAATCAAGAATTGTATTTTTTTCCAATTTTGGGCCCACAAGGGACATTCAACATATAAAAGAATGAGATCTTCCACATCTGTCACTGTATTAGGAGATACCTCATGAATTCTCAGCAGTATACTCCCTTCCTATGGTACCGCGGGTTCTATGACACCGCGGTATTTATTTTATCTGTTCCTATGCACTGCAGTGCCACCCGCCGGTTTTTCTATTTATATATTCATAAACACAACAGTCACATTTATCGGAACGTCTGGTCATTCTGTACAAATGTCTTGAATTTTTGTAAGTACACGTATTTTTATCTTTTCCTTAGAAATAGCGGACATTTTTATTTTATCCTGATACCATGCTTTGTAAAAAGTCCAATAATTAAACCATAGTTGTCATAATTCGTCTGCTATTTTTTTTAGAAATGTCGTCCGTTTGTTTACGTTTCATTTCAACCCGATTTGGGATTTTTGGTGCTATTTTTAGTTACTTTCTAGACCGACAAAGTTGATGGAAAAATTATGCTATTAAAACATATTAACCAACATAACGTTACATCATATTGACTCAACTTCGTTACATTTGTTATTTCAAAGAAACTTTACTTTATTAAATGTGATAAATTATCAAGATTTTCTTTATGGTATAAGTTTGCCAGATATTCACCTTGATTTAGTATTTATAAACGATGTCTTGATTTATCAAACATTGTGTCCCATAACATTAATTTTGCAATTACCGCGATATCATAGGAAACCATTTCTGGGAGGTACATCGGCATTGTCATAGAGAAAAGTGGCGACGTATTTTTAAACAAATTCAAAGAATAAAATGAATTGTGGGGGAAAATAGGTTTCTATATCGGGGAATAAAATATAACATTTTTGGATTAATTCCGAAAACTAGTTACGTTAAGCTTTAAGTACCGCGTAGTCCGAGATTCCTGTCGTTTAACGGCATTGATAATCTTGCTGTAGCCGTTCAACGACAGAGGGTGATACATACGGAAAACAACGGATTTGCTTCTCCAACTCTGGGTCAGCACATTTCCACGTTTCGTGGCTATCGGATTTTATTTTCTATCATAAACCTTATATAAATCGCTTCACCAATCATTTTTCTATTCATTCATAAACATCTTACCCTCAGAAAGTGGTGTTACACTCCATTACAGCACGATTTTGCCTTAGATCCTATTATTCCGCCATTTAACTTCCATTTTCGAATCTACACACGTGATCTCGCGATACTAACTGAATGATGACAGCAACGCATTGCATGATGGGAGCTAATTAATGCAGCGTGCCAAATTATTTGGAGCATTATTTGCATACGTAAACAACATTCAAATCACATGGAAGACGATACATTTAAGCGTATTCTGCAGGACAAACAGTCCATCTACAGATCAAAGAAGAGCAGAAGGAAATTATACAGAATGTGTTGGAAAGAAAAGATTCAATGGCAGAGTGTTACCAACGGGCTTCGGAAAGAGCATGTGTTACGTTCCCCCTTTTTGTTTTTGGACAAGGTACTACATTTTTTTTTCTTATGGTTATCTGTAATTCACTAAATTTGCTGTTAAAATCATTACCAATCAATATAATCAACTGTATTAAATTTTATGTTAATTGTTCTGCCTTAACAGGCGCCTATGATTGGCAATAAAAATATTTGTTTGTTTGTTTATATGCAAATTATCTCCCATGATACATTGCGGTAATCGTAGTTTTCTCGTAGTCACGTGACAAATGTTTGAAAAATGGAAGACAAATGTCGAAATCATAGGTTCTAAGGCAAAATCGTGCTGTAATGGAGTGTAACACCACTTTCTGAGGGTAAGATGTTTATGAATGAATAGAAAAATGATTGGTGAAGCGATTTATATAAGGTTTATGATAGAAAATAAAATCCGATAGCCACGAAACGTGGAAATGTGCTGACCCAGAGTTGGAGAAGCAAATCCGCAGTTTTCCGTATGTATCACCCTCTGTCGTTGAACGGCTACAGCAAGATTATCAATGCCGTTAAACGACAGAGGAATCTCGGACTACGCGGTACTTAAAGCTTAACGTCTGTGTAACGTAACTAGTTTTCGGAATTAATCCAAAAATGTTATATTTTATTCCCCGATATAGAAACCTATTTTCCCCCACAATTCATTTTATTCTTTGAATTTGTTTAAAAATACGTCGCCACTTTTCTCTATGACAACGCCGATGTACCTCCCAGAAATGGTTTCCTATCGGATTTTATTTTCTATCATAAACCTTATATAAATCGCTTCACCAATCATTTTTCTATTCATTCATAAACATCTTACCCTCAGAAAGTGGTGTTACACTCCATTACAGCACGATTTTGCCTTAGAACCTATGATTTCGACATTTGTCTTCCATTTTTCAAACATTTGTCACGTGACTACGAGAAAACTATGATTACCGCAATGTATCATGGGAGATAATTTGCATATAAACAAACAAACAAATATTTTTATTGCCAATCATAGGCGCCTGTTAAGGCAGAACAATTAACATAAAATTTAATAGTTGATTATATTGATTGGTAATGATTTTAACAGCAAATTTAGTGAATTACAGATAACCATAAGAAAAAAAAAATGTAGTACCTTGTCCAAAAACAAAAAGGGGGAACGTAACACATGCTCTTTCCGAAGCCCGTTGGTAACACTCTGCCATTGAATCTTTTCTTTCCAACACATTCTGTATAATTTCCTTCTGCTCTTCTTTGATCTGTAGATGGACTGTTTGTCCTGCAGAATACGCTTAAATGTATCGTCTTCCATGTGATTTGAATGTTGTTTACGTATGCAAATAATGCTCCAAATAATTTGGCACGCTGCATTAATTAGCTCCCATCATGCAATGCGTTGCTGTCATCATTCAGTTAGTATCGCGAGATCACGTGTGTAGATTCGAAAATGGAAGTTAAATGGTGGAATAATAGGATCTAAGGCAAAATCGTGCTGTAATGGAGTGTAACACCACTTTCTGAGGGTAAGATGGTTATGAATGAATAGAAAAATGATTGGTGAAGCGATTTATATAAGGTTTATGATAGAAAATAAAATCCGATAGCCACGAAACGTGGAAATGTGCCGTTACTATGGCTGTGAGGCAAATTTGATGGTTTCCGTATGTATCACCCTCTGTCGTTGAACGGCTACAGCAAGATTATCAATGCCGTTAAACGACAGAGGAATCTCGGACTAAGTACCGCGGTACCATAGAACCCCGGGCTACCTTTTACTCCAAAAAATAATGAAACCTTGATATGATAATGATAGAGAATCACAATTAGTGTTACAAATAAGAATTTTAAAGATTTGTGATTTTGTCACTACCGACCTACAGGCACTTGTTTCTGGTAAATTTTTTTTACCTAGATACTATCTATATATAGTATCTAGGTAAAAAAAAATACCAGAAACAAGTGCCTGTGTACCGACCCTACATAAACAAGGCATTTGTGTTTACGTAAAATCGGGTATCGGTCTTACCTTGTGAATGTCTGTGTATTCATTATCAATGTGGCGTGTATTGGCTTTCTATATTATCTTGGATTATTGCAACAAAACATAGATAAATGGAAAATAACCACCAAGTTCTACTTACACGTGCTTGTGCAATGTAAATGTAGCTCAAAAAGGAAGTGTCATTGGAGCATGCGTATATAATTTGGTTATAATTTTGCGCAAAAGTGGTGACGTTTTACTCAAACTGTACGCGCTTCATTTTTAGAATAGATTAGAAGATGTCTCAGTTACATGATAAACAAAATGTTATGGAAACAACCCACATCACATGTCTTCATCGACAGGGAGAAAATATTAAGAAACATAAGCTTATTAGCTTTGAAAACAAAAATGAAGTATGTTGCAGTAGAAACAAACAATGACAAAGAAGTTTATCAGTTTTCGTTTCTTAAATCACAGGAGTCGGAAGTTCTATCAATAATAAGGTATAGGGGCACCTCGAAGATCGCTGGGCAACTATAAAAAAAACAGCGATCTTCGAGGTGCCCCCATGCCTTATTATTGATAGAACTTCCGACTCCTGTGCTTAAATTTCTTGATAATCAAATCAAATCAAATAAGTTTTATTTAAACTTTAAAGTCGAAATATAACACATAACATAAACTCTACTCCTCTAGTGAGCTTTTGAATCGACTATTACATAAAAGCACATACAAGTATAGAATAACTTTACAAGCACATATTACATATCACAAGGCAAAAAAACAAAACAAAAACATGCATGCATAGACATTAGTATAAAACATAAGCTCATGTATGTCATAGTCATACATAAAAGCAAACTCATGCATACATAAAACACAGTTGCATATAAAATTAATCAGAACTGAATCTAAAAGCATAAAAGCATAAGTTCATGTATACATAGACATACATAAAAGCAAACTCCTGCATACATAAATACAGTTACATATAAAATTTATTAAAATTTAAAATTTATCAGAACTGAATCTAAAAGCATAACACATAAGCTCATGCATACATAGACATACATAAAAGGAAACTCATTCATACATAAATACAGTTTCATATAAAATTAATCAGAACTGAATCTAAGAGCATAATAGCAGATCAGGATAGGGTAATATTAAAACTATATAGCACTAAGTACACAAAGCATAACAAGACAAACTGTTTACACGCAAGCACTACAATGGCACGAGCCACCATTCCAGGTATTCAATAATTTTGAAAATTGATTTAAGTTGACCTCTTGAGTCTTGACCAATATTAATAATAATAATATGGCAATAACAGACTCGATCCACTCTTTGAAGACTGTCAACAAAGATTTATATAAGGCCTGTTTTTTAATTCTTAACCATTAACCTGGTTTTAAACTTTTTTATGGTTGAATGTCTTTTTACGATGTGGTTTTAACCATGCGGTTAAATGGTTAAAGTAAAAAAAGAACATCTTTATTCTTAACCGCGATCGAAGCACGGTTGAATATGTTTGAACCTTGTTAATTACCAGTATATGTTTGTGATAGGAACATCTGTGTATTATAGACCCATTTCCAAGTTGTTTATTGACATTCTGCATTGTTGTATTTGTTTATAAAGTAAGAATTAAATTATTTTATTTGTTGTTTTTTGTGTTTTTTTGTTTTGTTTGTGTGTTGGAGTAATACCACTAAAGAATTCTCCATAGACTTCTATGTTAAATAAAAAAAATTTGAGCTTTCATACAGGATTCATCTTAAGCTTAATCTAAATGACGCTCATATCTCATGGAAGGGGTACCTAATTGGAAGCTTAACTCCGAAAATCAACATACATTTAATGGCATATAAGAAAAAACAGACAGTCCGAAGATGTCTACCGTCAAAAATCCTACTTTCACTTTCGATTTAACACAAATTCAGGTGGTTTCTTTCCAATGCAATCAATTTTTTATTTAAAACCACAAGGACATCAAATATGGGCTTAAAATTATCCTAAAATATGTAGGTGTCTGCTGACATTCAGTATTTTGCAGTATCTAATCAGGTTAATTTTTATCCAACAATGTAGGAATCCATTTTGTGTTTACGTACTACTTTCCCATACGTTCTTTTCGACTGTTGCCCATGTTTAGTGGCAATACACCTAAGAGCAATAAAAACTTGTTTCTCTAACCTTTTCTTTGCCTTATTTATATTCCTATACCAATATCCAGTCAAAAAAACTATATCAGGTATATGGCAGTCCAATATTTGAAAGAATTTATGTCCATATACAAAGGTACCTCCATGAAGCTTTTAAAGAAAAAATCTGATTTTTCAGCTGTTGAGTTCAGATTGTGAAATAACATGACAATGGCTTTTTATCTCAATATATTACAAGTATAAAGCTGATTTTCAACACAATAAGCAACTTATGACATGTATATCTGCTTCATTTGTACATTTAACATCTAATTAATATGAAATTTTATATTTTAAGCATGCCCCCCCTTTTTTTTTGGCCTCATAGAAATGATCTCACAATTTTCTAAATTATGTTAATTCATGCTATGTTCCCATTAATTATGCATTGCAAGACATTAAATAAGACCTAATACCTAGATATTAAGCAAACATTACTTCAAACTGCCCAAAATTTGTAAAATTATGATTGTTGATTTTCAGGTTTCTGTTATTTCTTGTGACCTGCAACTGTAATTTTCTTCAAAACTCAATAAATGAATGTTTCTTGACAACTTTTGTTATGTTTCAAGTTAGCAGGATGCACAAATGTACATTTACAGTCAATTTATACTCTTAAAAATATAAAATCCACATTGACAATTTGAAAAATTAACAGTAAATGTCCAGTGACAAATGCAATTTTCCTGGGATCACTAAAATTACCTGGTTTTAAGTACATAATTCTGAAATAAAGCTGCTTTCTATAGCCTTATATTTTTTCATATGTACATTTTACATGTGTTCTAACTATAACTACCAAAATTCATGGGGAAAAATAAGTAGGATTATAAAATTTTCAAAAACGGTATCACCATATACCATATTTGAAGTCGACTAAATGCCGCAACATGAAATTGTTAAAATTCTTGATTTTTGCAATCTTTTTCAACATCATCTGCCCTTTTACTACAAAAACACATTAAATCCACCAGTCTCAATAATTGTAAAGTCATAAATAAGTATAAAATTATATTTCAATACCCTCTGTGCATGTACATCTAGTGCATGGGGAATATTTTCCAAAATATTGCATAATATTCATATTGACGCTGTAACATGACACCTTGATGTATTTTGTAACATTTTGGTGTGAAAAATGTCAAACTGGGTCTGTTGTGACTGTTCAAAGCCAACTTGAGCATGGTACCATCAAAATTTAATTTCTTGTTTTTTGTCTAAAAGGAGTAATACCACTAAAGAATTCTCCATAGACTTCTATGTTAAATAAAAAAAAAATTGAGCTTTCATACAGGATTCATCTTAAGTTTAATCTAAATGACACTCATATCTCATGGAAAGGGTACCTAATTGGAAGCTTAACTCCAAAAATCAACATACATTTAATGGCATATAAGAAAAAACAGACAGTCCGAAGATGTCTACCGTCAAAAATCCTACTTTCACTTTCGATTTAACACAAATTCAGGTGGTTTCTTTCCAATGCAATCAATTTTTTATTTAAAACCACAAGGACATCAAATATGGGCTTAAAATTATCCTAAAATATGTAGGTGTCTGCTGACATTCAGTATTTTGCAGTATCTAATCAGGTTAATTTTTTATCCAACAATGTAGGAATCCATTTTGTGTTTACGTACTACTTTCCCATACGTTCTTTTCGACTGTTGCCCATGTTTAGTGGCAATACACCTGTTTAAGAGTTGAATTGTTTTATTTGTTAATGCAGAATTGATTTTACTTTGTTAAAAAATAATCAATGAACTAGAAAAGTTCTCTTAAATATTGTTCTTCAACCATTGCGTTTTTTATCTATCTTATCTATCTTAAACATGTTTTACACAGTTTATGGTTCATGATTTAAACATGTTTCAGGTTGTTTTCAACCATAAACAAGTTTGAGAATAAAAAAACAGGCCTATAGTAGAAAGGATACGAATCTCATATTTTCTCGCGTGGCGAGGTTTTATGCTATAACAGAGCAAAAATTAATTCATTCATTTTGAAATGCCTTGAGAAAATCAACCAATTACACCAAAGTTTGCATTATACATCGTCTATATACTACACTACACAAAACAATCCTTGGATTTGCCGATATAGATTCAATGGAAAAGTTTTTTTGATTTTTTTTCTGTATCACCCCTCATACACGTAAAATTTTAAAAAAGTACAGTAGAGTTTCATGCATCTAAAAACATATTAAAAATGATAAAACAAAGAAACCAATCACGCTAAGTTTTGTTCTACATGTACAGGTATATATCGAATATACATTTATACACTTTGGTATGTCGATTTCATGTAAACAAGGAAGTTTATTGATTTCTAAATAGGCCACCCCCATTTCTGCCCAGAAGTTTGAATGCTGTCATTTCGACAAATCGAGGTAAACAATCCTTAATAAATACAAATCGGGAGCACTGTTTTCAATAAAACTCCTTCTATTCATTGAAAAATATTTATATTATCACAAAAATGACGGCTCCGCTTCAATATTCAGTATGATGAAAGAAGAGAGGAGTTTGAAATTTAATTTTGAGTCTTGACTGCCCATAATAGGTGGGATTATGAAGGTCAAAAGGGCAAATCGATTAATGTCAATTATTGATGAAATATGGGTGATACATCTACAAAAAGTCAATACTTTGTTAATGACTGGTATTTAGGACAAAAATTTTCACTTTATACCTGTAATTATGGTTTTTAGCTCACCTGACCCAAAGGGTCATGTGAGGTATTGCCATCACTTGGCGTCCGTCGTCCGTCCGTTAACTTTTCATATTTTAATCTACTCCTCTGAAACAACTGGACCAAATGGAAACAAAGTTGGCAGAAAGCATCTATATTAGGTCCTCTATAAATTTCTTCATTTCGTCCCATTCCGCCAACAAATATGGCCGCCAAGGGCAATTCTTGTTTCTGATTGGCTAATGTTAAAAAAATCTTCTCCTCTGAAACTGCTTGGCCAAATGGAGCCAAACTTGGCAGGAAGCATCTATGTAAGATCCTCTATAAAAATTTTCATTTAATTCCATTTGGCCAACAAACATGGCCACTGTTACTAAAAATAGAACATATGGTAAAATTGCACGTTTTTGGTAACAACTCAAAAACCGTTAATAATATCAGAAATCTGACATGGGTAAAAATGATCAGCACAGGAAGATCTAACTACCCTGAAATTTGGAAGAAAATCTGATTACCTATTTTGGAGTTATTGCCCTTTTTTCGTCAAATTTTCAAAATTTTAATACTTTTCGTTTTTTATTTCAAAAACTATAAGAGATAGATGTTAAGTTTAAACAGCAAACATGTGCAGCATGTCAAGATCTACATGCCCTGCAATTTTGAAGTAAATCTAATTACCTGTCTAGGAGTTATTGCCCTTTTTTATTTTTTTATTTTTTAATTTAAACATTTTTGTCTAATATTTCAAAAACTATTAGAGATAAAGGTTAAGTTTAAATTGCAAACATGTGCAGCATATTAAGATCTACCTACCCTGTAATTTTGAAGTTAATTTGAGTACCCAATTTGGAGTTATTGCCCTTTTTTTCGTCAAATTTTCAAAATGTTAATACCTTTTGTCCTTTATTTCAAAAACTATAAGAGATAGATGTTAAGTTTAAACAGCAAACATGTTCAGCATGTCAAGATCAACCTAGCCTACAATTTTAAAGTAAATTTGATTACCCATCTTGAAGTTATTGCCCTTTTTTCATCAAATTTTAAAAATGTTAATACTTTTCATCCTTTATTTCAAAAACTATAAGAGATAGATGCTGAGTGTAAACTGAAAACATGTTCAGCTTGTCAAGATCTACATGCCCTGCAATTTTGAAGTAAATCTGATTACCCGTCTAGGAGTTATTGCCCTTTTTTCATCATTTTTTAGCTCACCTGACCCAAAGGGCCATGTGAGGTATTGCCATCACTTGTCGTCCGTCCGTTAACTTTTTCATATTTTAATCTTCTCCTCTGAAACAACTGGGCCAAATGGAACCAAACTTGGCAGTAAGCATCTATGTAAGGTCCTCTATAAAGTTTCTCCATTTCGTTCCATTTGGCCTATAAACATGGCCGCCAAGAATAATTCTTTTTTCTGATTGGCTAATGTTAAAAAAAATCTTCTCCTCTGAAACAGCTTGGCCAAATGGAGCCAAACTTGGCATAGATGGTCCCTGGGTGTGTCCCTTTTAAAATTGTGTCCGACAGCCCCACCCTCCATTCAAGATGGCTGCTGTTTTTTAAGGTAATGATTATCTCCCTTTGAAATATGCTTCAGTATCATTCTATTGTCAGGTGAGCGATACAGGCTCTGTGGGCTGAGCTTCTAGTATATATTTACAAATACTGGTTTAAAAAGCGATGAAAATTTCCACCATTGATCAAGGCATGCGCATCGTCAACGAATTGCACTATGGGTAATCTCACTTGTTCTCGCCACGCAACATACTTACATACAATCTATGTTAAATCTCGCGAGATTCATATCCTTTCTACTATATAAATCCTTGCTATCAATAACTAAGTCTTAGTAAGATCAATAATGACTTCATCACTATATGACTGAGCAAATTTGACAAGGTCAAGCCAAAGGTCAAGATACTTACTAACTTAATCTCGTTGAGATTAGGATTCCAAAAAAATTTTCTGTCTGTATAGGATGAAGATACAGACAGAAAATTTCTATGAAATTATTACTAACTTAGTCTTGGAGTAGACTACTGAAGTGAATAGTAGAGTCTAGACATTAGAACCACCATAAAAATACAGGACTTTATTCTTCAGTATATGGTGGTCTTGGGTATTTTCGATAGGTTAAAAGAAAATGTTGTATTTTTTTTTCTGTGTATCTTGATATTCATTAAAGTTTATCTCGGGGGCATTAACTGTCACCTCGACTTTTAATATTTACATATAAATCCCCGATGTTTTTCTTTGTTTGATTACAATTCATACTTTTCTGGGTGTCACATGATTTGTATAGTACACAAGGACGCCAGGAGAAATCGATAGATTTTTTTTATGACGTAGTACATTGAGATATTGAGGCTCTAGATGATAATGCATCATAGATAAAATTACAAAAAGAGTTGACGGGTTCTCAAAATAAGTTCATTGAAGTTTCAAAATTTCTTTTGAGCTTGATAAAATTTATCATGAGGGCCCCAATAGCAAATACTGCTCGTTCACTTCAATGTTATTATTGGATTCTCATAAAGGTTGATAAACATGTCAAATGTATTATTCATTCATAAAAAATTGTCAATATTAATAATTATGATCATGTTAACCCCTGGTAGAGCCTCGCCGATGTTCCACAACTTTCAAAGGTGAAAAAGACATTTGAAATTACAAGTGCAAAATGTGTACAAGTCTCTAAGAAGAGTACTACTTTAAAGCTTCAAAATTTTTAACTTCTGTCACGGCCAGTGATCAGAATTTTAGCCACATATAAATATGACAGTGCACACTCTGCAGACGATATATAGCTAGAGATAATCAAGTTACCGGAGTTAAATATAATCAATATACTGCATGCAGATTAAAAGTTCTAGCAAAATGGCTGAAAATATGCAGGGTTATGATAAAAAGAGTTCTTATTTTCTTGGAAGGCATTGTTTGTAAACATTTATTGGTTTGGTGCCTTCTTTTGTCAATCTACTTTCAGTTTCTGAAATATATACCAGAAAAGTAGTTGCGTGTGATTTGCAGGTGCAAATAAATATATAAAAACTCTTTTTTTCCTAGATTAGAACCATTAGACTGGAACCAAATGGGGGAACATCAAGTTGCAGCGAAATATCCTGAGGCCATAGATTGGCCCTCCACAAGTAACGAAATAGTACTTGTGCCCATTTTCCGTTGTTTTTACATACCAGAATTGGATTATAATTTATATAGCGTACAAATACAGATACCCCCGCTCACTAAGCCCTACTTGTGTTGTAAAATCCAGATAATATGTTGGAAAAAATATATGGCTCAACTCCCAATACATTTATCTTTTCCAAAAAAAAGATGGCTACCGATGACGGTTATCATCGCAGTGGTCATTTTTGTCACAAACCATTGACCCTATCAGTATCAATTGTGGCCAAAGGTGAAAGTAATCGGCACCACCTATGATAAGGGAAGTTTGATACTCTCAGGACTAGAGTATAAATGACAGGTAAGATTTCAAAACAAAATTATAAATGGAAAAAAGTACACGGTAATTCATGAGAAATCCAAATATCAAATTATACAGCCTGAGAGCATCGAACTTCTGCTATCGTAGGTGGTGCTGTATACTTTAAACTTTGGCTGGTATGATAGGGTCAATGGTGATTTTGTGATAAAAACGACCGCTGTGATAATAAAAATTGTCATTGGATGGTGAGCATTATATTTTTTGTTGACCTTGCTTATTTATTTTTTACTAAAGCACATTTCAGTTGGTTGATTGTCTTAAGGAATTTTTTTCTGGAAGCATTTTTAGCTCACCTGACCCGAAGGGCCATGTGAGCTATTGCCATCACTTGGCGTCCGTCGTCGTCGTCCGTCGTAAACTTATTCAAAAATCTTCTCTTCTGAAAGTATTAGACCAATGGAAACCAAACTTGGTCTGATTCATCACTAGGGTGTCTAGTTTCAAAATTGTGTCCGGTGATGCCGTACACCAACCAACATGACCACTGTTACTAAAAATAGAACATATGGTAAAATTGCAGGTTTTGGGTAATAACTCAAAAACCGTTAATAATATCAAAAATCTGACACGTGGTAAAAATGATCAGCACAGCAAGATCTACCTACCCTGCAATTTTGAAGTAAATCCCATTACCCATTTTGGACTTATTTCCCTTTTTTCATCAAATTTTCAAATTTTAATACTTTTCGTCCTTTATTTCAAAAACTATAAGAGACAGATGGTAAGTTGAAACTGCAAACATGTTCAGCATGTCAAGATCTACCCACCCTGCAATTTTGAAGTAAATCCCATTACCCATTTTGAACTTATTTCCCTTTTTTCATCAAATTTTCAAAATTTTGATACTTTTCGTCCTTTATTTCAAAAACTATAAGAGACAGATGGTAAGTTGAAAGTGCAAACATATTCAGCATGTCAAGATCTACCTACCCTGCAATTTTGAAGTAAATCTGATTACTCATTTTGGAGTTATTGCCCTTTTTTCATCAAATTTTCTTAATTTTAATAGTTTTCGTCCTTTATTTCAAAAACTATAAGAGATAAAGGTTAAGTTTTAATTGCAAAAATTTGCAGCATGTCAAGATCTACCTACCCTGCAATTTTGAAGTAAATCCCATTACCCATTTTGGAGTTATTGCCCTTTTTTCATTAAACAGCTCGAAATTTTAATACTTTCATCTTATATCTCAAAAACTATTAGAGATAGAGGGAAAGTTTAAACTGCAAAAATGTTCAGCATGTCAAGATCTACAAAAATTTTCCACAGTTGAAAATGTGCGACAACTTTGTGAAGAGTTATTCCTCTTGAAATGCATTTTTTTGTTGACTAAACTGCGTTTGGTTACTCAAATAATCAAAGGGAAGCAACTCTATTACAAAATGTGAAGTAGCAAAAGCTAAATTTTGAGAATCATTGACATATATGTTTTTTTACAGCAATTTGGATAACTTGCATTAAAGGGGGAACCCCTGCCCAAAGTTTTTTGTAGAAGGGGTCTGCAATGACGAGGGCTACATTTATTATTTTTTTACCGAAGTTATCAAGTTTTATTGACTGATGTTGTTATTATACCCAGGTGAGCTATACAGGCTCCTGGGAGCCTCTAGTTGTTGTTACTTTTATATCAACGAACATGACCAAATGGCCTATGAAATTTGTAATCGACATACAACCTGATAAAAAAGCAGTAAGTTCAGAACAAAATTAATGAATCTGAAAAAACAAAACAATCTATAATAAAATGTGGAAAAAAATCTGACCAAACAAAATGGACAATAGCCTCTCATCTTAACTAAGCTCACCGAAGACAAAAAAGACATGCATTTAACCCCAAGTGCTCTCTGCAGGTCGTATCATTGATTTAAAATGAAATTCATATCTTAATCTTTGTATTACATGGGACATGATTGACAGGTGCATTATACTCCCAATAAATATATTTTATCGTGCTCTTGAAAGAAAGAGTTTTGGATTGAGTAAGAAAGTGTGTGTTGTGTAGGGAGTTGCTACATGTATTTTATGACAGCAGCAGATCAGATAAATGGAGGGAATTAATACTCAACCATTTACCGTTATTCAAAATCATAAATTTCTCATATTTAAAAAAAATACATTGTGCAATTTTCCAGAAGTTGTCTTGGCATTAAACAGGTTTTCCACCTCCAAAAGTGGGTATTTTATTTGAATCTTGTTTAAAATACTTATTTCTGCAAAAACTATTGTCTTTTTTCTTCAATAAAAACACTTCAAATTGCCATAAAGTGTGAGTACATGATAATTAAGCATCTACAATTGGGATATCTGTATTGATTAAAACAAGAATATATTTTTTTTCTCAATATGTTTCAGTATGCAATACACCTAACTATGTTATCCTTAACTGACAAAAATGAAAATAAATCACATTATATGAATGCAGGATTGTTTGTGTTCTGGGTTTTTTTTTAAAAAAATTTGTGTTTTTTTTTTTATGGTTTTGACAAAATTAGATACACGATTTTGCTTGGAAATTTTCAAATAAAAATACGCTAACATCTAACAGCATCCCATTTAGGGTAATGTCAGGGTTCATACATTCCATATTTTCAACAGACCAATCGAACAACAGCTTCAGAAGAAATTAAAATGTGAAAAGGTGTTTGTCTTCTGAAGCTGTTGTCCGATTTGTCAATATATTTAACTGTCTTGCCTATGATTGGACGGTGATGAATGAAAACTTAGAAAAAGTTATTTGAGTTTTTTGTTGTCTTTCTCCAGATAAATTTTGGGAGAAAACTCTCCTTACTCTTACATGATAATAACATGTCATCTTTCTATTTCAGGTAACTGTTGGAAGGGCACCAGATGTCACAGTTTGTCTCTTGTCTAATATGATATCAAGATGTCATGCAATTTTTAAAAAGAGTGCAAATGGAGAGTGGACTGTAAGAGATAATAAGGTACTTATTAGCTCACCTGACTAAAGTCAGGATGGTCTTTTGCCATTAAAAGGTGTTTCTCATCTGTTAACTTTTCACATTTTAATTATACCCCCGCTCCCCGGAGGGGGTGGGGGTATACTGATTTACCTCTATCCGTCGCATTTTTCTCAGCAACTATCAATGGCAGAAATCTGATATTTGGTCACAAGCTTCATATTAGGAGGGTCAGACTTTTTTTGAAAATGTGTTAAAAATATCTTAAAGTACACACCAATGATCGGATCTCCTGAAGATATTTACAGTGGTGTTTAGTTTTTTTAAATCTGTTAAGCAGTTCAAAAGTTATGACAATTTGAAGTTCGGAAAATGACCACTTATATTTTATAATGGTGGCCATTTTGAATTTTATCTGTCTTTACCAAGAAATAGAATATCAGAAATTATTTGAAAACAATAATGAAATCTAATGAAACTGTACTTGTTAAATGTAGTTTAGACATTGTTCTAAAAGAAATTGCATAGTTGTAGTCTTTGTTTCATCAGCAACATGTGTTTCCAAACACATTTTTAAAATTATTTTTTACCATGCATTTCAACGGGAAAATTGAAAACGGCACCAAAATTGGATAAATTTTACCCATAAAATTGAACGTATAAATAAAAATTTAGAATTTTCTCATCAAACTGTGTGAGATTATTAAAACCTAGCCTACTATCCACTACAGAAGAGTTTTACTTTCAGTCTAACTGGTCAGCAACATGTGTTTCAGGGAATAAATAGTTTCAAAATAGCGGTGCCGTTTCCATTCAATTTTGGTCGCTTCTGTCCAGTTTAAATATAAAAAAATTGTGACATGTGAAGAATTTTCTCCAAACATGTGCATTATTTATTTATTTCAACATGTCACCTTTTAAATAATTCACTTTAAATAATAGTGTTCTAGTGCATTGTCACTGCAGCTGTCTTCAAATGTAAGACAGAATTACAGAATTTGCCATGGTGTAAATAAAATTGAAAAATGTCTGACCTCCCTATTCATATAGGTATGCCATATTGTGGGTAGCGTTTTTGGACCCGTCAGATTCCTATTGCCTGTTTGCCGACTTAGTTGGTTTTTATACACATTGAACATATATGCACATTTTTCGTCGCATTTTTCTCAGCAACTATTGATGACACAAATCTGATATTTGGTCACAAGCTTCATATCGGTACCCCATATCGTGGGAAGCGTTTTTGGACCCATCAGATTCCTACTTCCTGTTTGCCGACTTTGTTGATTTTTATACACGTTGAACATATATGCTAATTTTTCGTCGCATTTTTCTCAGCAACTATTGATGGCAGAAATCTGATATTTGGTCACAAGCTTCATATAGGTACCCCATATCGTGGGAAGCGTTTTTTGACCCATCAGATTCCTACTTCCTGTTTGCCGAAGAGCGGGGGTATCATACGTGAGCATTAGCTCACAGTTCATCTTGTTTCTTCTGAAGCTACTCTGCCAGTTTGAATCAAACTTGGCAGGCATATTCTTTGGTGGTCTCCATTCTAAATTTTATCTGATTGATCCGAACTCCATCGAAGATGGCCACCATTAGTCAAAATGCAAAATGCCAAAGCACCTTTTTTGAAGTTAGGATTTACTCAAAATTTTAACCGTGAAGGTATGGTAAGGAACTCTAACTTATTTTCCAGGTTTTTCATTAACTATTACACTTTCGTTGATTTATGTCAATTGCTGAAATAAATCATATGTATGCAATAAATCTTTGAAAAATCTTCTTCTCTGAAACTGCTATTTATGGAAAGGTTATTTGGAGTAGAAATGACTTGTATTAATTAAAAGCACATTGGGTCTAGTTTTGAACCACAAAAAAGTAAATATTTGTACATGTTTTTAAAATAGGGAAGTGATAAAGGTTCCTGTGAGCCTTTTTTGAGGAATAATTGTAAACAATTGAATCAAATTCTCTGTGTTAACTTGATTTATTCTTGAAGATTGTTTTTACATGTACATTTATTCACACTTAGTTAAATTATAAGTCAGCTTCTTAAAAAGCTTTTTTTTTCAATAAAGAATATTTACCATGGAAATATGACAGTAAAAACAGGAGAATGTATGTATAAGTGCTAACCTAATGTTTACTTACATGGTGCCCCATGAAAATGATACAAAAATATAAGTCACAAACATTACTTGTACAAACATAGGACTGTGACTTATCATCAGAACTTAGGAGCTGTTAACATGTATATAAGTAAACTAGGTAACACAATCATATCCCTTGAACAAACTTACAGTATGTAATTCTAATATGGCAAGCTACATACATTTGTATATTTTATTGTCCATGTTTTGTGTTTTAATTTCAGAGTTTGAATGGAGTGTTTATAAATGAAAAGAAACTTGAACCCATGTGCCCTCAAAAGTTGATGGATGGGGATATAGTACAATTTGGTGTTACAAAAAATAGCAACGAACCTGCAGAGTTTTTATATAAATATCATACCCATTTGAAAATAAAACGTCAACGGCCTAAGTCCATGGATGAAGTTGACTGTGCAGTACCAAAACGTCACAAGCCATTGCCGTTGTCAAATGAAGACAAAACATTTGTTTGTCCAGGTCCGAGTGATGTGAAACCATCACGTGAGTGGTCACCATATCAGGACTACAAGGAAAAAGTCAAACAGCAAGAGGAAGAAATGACCAGAAAAATGAAGGAATATGAAGCTAAATTGAATGAGATGCAGAATGCATTGAATGAAAAAGAGGAAAAACAAGAAGCTATGAAAAATGAACTTGAAGAGGAGAGGAAAAAGCGTGAGGATCACATGAAGGAAATGGAAGATATATTGAAGAAAAAACAAGAAGAAATGGAAGAAGAAATGAAAAAGAAAGAAGTAGGCTAATTTATATAACAATTTAACCAATCACAAAGCAACTACACGAAAACTCCTTCAACTCAATCAAACATGACAATAGACAGCAAATACACTAAGTAAAAATTAGATGACTAAAGTAAATAGCAATAATATTAACCAATCATAAAGCAATTACACAAAGACTCCTCCAACTCAAAATGAGTTGGGGCATTTTTTCAATTATAATTACAGGTCAACACAAACATACTATAGTGTACCTATCATTTTGATCATCCAGATACTTATGAATTTGCTTTAAAATTTTGTAATTAAGTTTTATTTCTCGATAATCATACTTGATATGTCGACTATAATTGCCAATGACAGTCACATGTCATTAAGGAGAATATAATTATTTCAACCAGTCACTTGTCACCAAATCTTTAACTCATGTTTAAACTTCATTGACTTTGTTCAATTTAAATTATGTTTTCTTTATTAAATCACTGTTGAGTATTTTTTTTAGGAAGAAGAACAAAGAATGAAAGAAGAATTGGAAAACAGATTGTTAGAGAAAGAAGCTACATTATTGGAACAATTACAGGCTCAGAAAGAAGGTTTAATTCTTGAGAAAGGAAAAATAGAAGAAAGTTTACGAGAGGCCATGGAAAAAGCCATTGAAGAAAAAAATAAAACATTAGAAGAGGAGCTTATCAAGCAAAAAGAAAAATTAGAATCGGTCATTTTACAAAAGGAAACAGAACAAAAAATGTTAGAGACACAATTAAATGAAGTAAAAGAAGAAAAGAATAAACAAACAGAGGCTGTACTACATGCTAAAGAAGATATCTTATCAAATTTTGCTGAGTTGATGGAAACAGAATTACAGTGTAGTATATGTAATGAACTATTTGTACAGGTGTGTATTTATTTAAAGCAAATTACAAAAGATCAAAAGAAAATCAAGTTGCCTTTCATTACTTGTTCCTGGTGGCAGTAATAGCCAGAGCATAATCTAGCTTTGAATGTTTGGGGAGAAGTGACTTCTCCCTCTTGGACAAATAGGGAGAAATGAAAAACCTTAAGGAATAATGACATTATTGGGTCGAGAGAAAAAAATTGATGAAAATTATGAAGACATACTTTTTAATATATTATAAATATTTTAACAGACAAATATAGTGGCTATTCCTTTTATTTTCTTAAAGACAAATCTTATTCTGACTCAAGAGTGTAAAAAGCTATCTGTTGGTAGTGAATTAGCACCTATTTGATGGTAGACTATTCAACAGTAAAAAAAATATGAAGTGACATCATACCCTTGTTTATATTTTAGCAGTGTGAAAAGTGGATATATCTGTATATTCATAATTCACAATTGAGTCATTGTGGTAAAAAATTCCCAATTTCAGGGGCAAGGGCCTTATTTTATTTGTTTACAATTTATTGTCAAAAGAGTAACTTCCCTTTGAAAAAAAATTTAAGCTTCATTTTATGGGGAAATTAAAAAGGTTTGGATAAGCACAAATATTGCAGATTGAATATGTTTCACTCTTTTTAGTACAGCATATTGCAACAGGCTTTACATTATATTTCAGGCAACATCTTTAAGTTGTTCTCATTCATTTTGTGCATTGTGTATACAACAATGGTTTAAGTTAAAGAAAGAGTGTTGTGTGTGTCGAGCTCCAGTGACTACTACAATGAGAGCTATTTCTCTAGACAATTATATAGATACAATGGTAGAACACCTCAGTGATGAGCTGAAGGAAAGAAGAAAACAACTGGTAGAAAGCAGAAAAGGTAACATCCACAAGTATGTTTGATGATCAATTTTAGAATTCATTAGATTTTGATTCATCGTTATGCACTGATTTATGAACCAAAATGACCAGCTTCAAGTAAAAACTGATTTGCAAATAGTTATATCAGCCCACCTGACGTCCTGACCCAAACGATCGTCACTTTACGTCTGTCATTGTCTTTTAATATTACAATCCATTTCTCACAAACTACTGGCTCAGCTGGAACCAAACATGGTATACATGTTTTTAGCTCACCTTGCCAAAGGCAATGTGAACTTTTGCCATCACTTGGCGTCCGTCGTCCGTTAACTTTTCACATTATAATCTTCTCCTCTGAAACCCCTCGGCCAGATGAACTGAAAATTGGTAGGGGGCATCTATGGAAGGTCCTCTATTGCTCATGTTGTCCCGATCCATTAACAAATATGGCTGCCACAGGTAATTCTTGTTTCTGATTGGCCAATTTTTTTAAATCTTCTCCTCTGAAACCGCTTGGTCAAATCATCTATGGAAGGTCCTCTGTAGAGATGCTCATTTCGTCCCGATCCGTTAACAAACATGACCGCCACAAGCGACTCTTGTTTCTGATTGGCTGATTTTTTAAATTCTTCTCCTCTGAAACCGTTTGGCCAAATGAACCGAAACTTAGTAGGAAGCATCTATGGAAGATCCTCTATAAAGATTGGCCATTTTGTCCCGATCGGTTAACAAACATGGCCACCACAGGCAATTCTTGTTTCTGATGGGTTGATTTCTAAAAATTCTTCTCCTCTGTTAAAAGAAAGATAACTCTTGCCATTATCTCCCTTAGAAATTAACGAATGCTGATATAGTGTAACATGTTTATTCTATACATTACAAGTAGGTATTCACATTTTAATATTCTTTTTAGCAAACCTTGTCAAAGGTAATATGAGCTTTTGCCATCCCTTGGTGTCTGTCGTCTGTCATCCGTTTACTTTTCACATTTTAATCTTCTCTGAAAACCTTCAGCCAAATCAAATGAACTGAAACTTGGTAGGAAGCATCTATGGAAGGTCCTCTCTGAAAAGTGCACATTTGTTATGATCCATTACCAAACATGGCCACCATAGGCAATTCTTGTTTCTGATTGGCCGATTTAAAAAAATCTTCTCCTCTGAAACCACTTGGCCAAATGAACCGAAACTTGGTAGGAAGCATCTATGGAATATCCTCTTTGAAGATTGCTCATTTTGTCCCGATCGGTTAACAAACATGGCTATCACCGAAACTTTCCATAGATGATTCCTACCCTCTATGAAGATTGCTCGACATTTCGTCCAGATCGGTTAGGAAACATGGCCACCACATGCAATTCTTGTTTCTGATTGGTCGATTTCAAAAAATCTTAGCCATATGAACCGAAACTTGGTAGGAAGCATCTACATGTATGGAAGGTTCTGTATTAAGTTTCCTCAAAGCAGAATGAAAGCTGAGCTGAGCCTCTAGTTTGGGTAGTCGTCAACATTTTACATGATTATTTTTCAGTTTTCTTTTCATTCGAAAATTCAACATGGCTGCTAGGGCCAATTATGCTTCCGATTCACTTAAATTTAAGAAATCTTCTCCGAAAAAGCATGTGTGATGGAATTGTTTCTTGGCATGGGTTTTCCTTATATGGCCATCTAAAATGTTTATGTTGGTTTTTTTTGTCGATCGGAAATTGGAATATTTAATATTGTATTCTATGAGTAAATGTTTTAAAATTATTATTATCTGAAACCACTTAACTTTTGACGGCAAATTTGGCTGGAATGAACCTTGCATGTCCTTTACAATTTTTTTTTTTTTGTGTCAATCGGAAATCCAAGATGATCGACACCGCAAGGGATAGTTGTAACATAGGACTCTATGGAATTGTTTTAAATAATTCTCAGAAACTTTTAATTTGATTGAAGCCAATTGTACATGAATAATCATTGGATGTTCCCTGACAAAAATTTTTTTTTGTGTTGTTCGAAAATCCAAGAAAGGAAAATTTAGCATAGAACATTGATGGAAGGTTCTTTCATAAAATGTGTGGGTTTTTTTTTTGTGTCCATTGGAAATTCAAGATGATTTGATCATAAAAATTTGAATTTGATAACCTATTATGAATATATTAGTGTTAAGGACAGTCAAATAAAAATAGTGTCTTATCTTTCAAATAAAATCTTTTCCATGGAGTTGTGTAATTCAAACTTAACTTTGAGTTGTACAGTACATGTAAGTATTAGTGATTCAAAATTTTGTTTTCCAGTTGAACAGCTCAAATTTGATGAAGAATGCAAACCAAAAGCAGCAGCACAAAATGTAGGCAGGGGAAGGGGAAGAAGAAGGGGGCATGGTGCAAGAGGTGGACGGGGCGGTGGTGCTGGACAAGTAAATGATCCAATAGTAATTACAGCTGCCACCACTCCAACTAATGCTGCAGGACATCAACCAATCATCCTTAGCGATGAAGATGAAGATGGTTTATCGGTAGATTCAGATTCAGACGAGGATTCTAGGTCTACTAATAGTACTAATTCCGATGATTCCGATGATTCAGATGAATCAGATTCTCAGTACATCCATGGTGAATCAGGGGCATACTATGGTGGATATGGAACATGTTATAGATGTGGTAGATTTGCTTTTGCAATTTTTAGCATGAGCAAAAATGCTATTTGGGTGGTTCTCAACATTTTATGCAATTTTCATATACATGTATTTGGATATTCAACAGAGCATCTAGAGCGATATTGCTTTCTTATTGGCTGAAAATTCAAAGGAGTTATTGCCCTTTTTAGTTCATCTGGACCAAAGGTCCATGGGAACTATTGCCATCACTTGGTGTTCGTCGTGTGTAAACTTTTCACATTTCAAGCTTCTTGTCAGATATTCAACATGGCTGCCAGGGCCAATATTATGCTCTGATTGGCTGAAATTTCAAAGATCTTCTTCTCTGAAACTAAAGAACTGACTGAACCCAAACTGTAAAAGAATGATCATTGGAATGTCCTTGACCAAATTTCTGAACTGTACATGAATGTTCATTGGATGGTCCTCTACAAAGTTTAGGTTTTTGTTCCGATATGAAATTCAAAATGGCGGCTATGGCAGGACTTAGTGTAACATTGAACCCTATGGGAAAAATGTTTCAAAACGCTTTTTCTCTGAAACCACTTGGACAATTGAAACCAAACTGCCCGTGAATGATCATTGGAATGTCCTCTACAAAGTTTAGGTTTTATATGCCGATCGGAAATCCATGGCTGCCACCGCAGGACATAGATTAACATTGGACCCTATGGGAAAATGTTCAAATGCCTTCTTCTCAGAAACTACAAATCAGACTGAATCCAAACTAGACAGGAATGTTCATTGGATGTCCTCTACAAAGTTTAGGTTTTTTGTTCCGATATAAAATGGAAGATGGCGGCTACAGCAGGACTTAGTTTAACATTGGACCCTATGGGAAAAGTGTTTCAAAACGCTTCCTCTCTGAAACCACTTGGACAATTTAAACCAATCTGCCCAGAAATGATCATTGGAAGGTCCTCTACAAAATGTAGGTTTTTTTATGCCGATCGGAAATCCAAGATGGCTGCCACTGTAGGAAATAGATTAACATTGAACCCTATGGGAAAATGTTTAAATGCCTTCTTCTCAGAAACTACAAATATGATTAAAGCCAAACTGTACATGAATGTTCATTGGATGGTCCTCTACAAACTAGGTTTTTTGTTCCAATATGAAATTCAAAATGTTTCAAAACGCTTCTTCTCTTAAACCACTTGGACAATTGAAACCAAACTGCCCAGGAATAATCATTTGAAGGTCCTCTAAAAAGTTTGGGTTTTTTATGACGATCCGAAATCCAAGATTGTTGCCACCGCAGGACATAGCTTAACATTGGACCCTATAGGAAAATGTTCAAATATGAATATAATGAGATATGGGGTAAATTTCAATGAGACAACAACCCCAAAGTCAAACTGTATCAGAAATGCCTTCTTCTCAGAAACTATAAATCCAAACTACATAGGAATGTTCACTGGATAGTCCTCTACAAAGTTTAGGTTTTTTGTTCTGATAATCATATGAAATCCAAGATGGTGGCTACGGCAGGACTTAGTTTAACATTGGACCCTATGGGAAAAATGTTTCAAAACGCAAATCTGATTGAAGCCTGATTGTAAATGAATGTTCATTGGATGGTCCTCTACAAAGTTTAGGTTTTTTGTTCTGATATAAAATTCAAGATGGCAGCTATGGCAGAACTTAGTTTAACATTGGACCTTATGGGAAAATGTTTTAAAACACTTCTTTACTGAAACCACTTGGACAATTGAAACCAAACTTTTCAGGAATGTTCATTTGATGGGCCTCTACAATTTTTTTTTTTTTATACTGATTGGAAAACCAAGCTAGCCACCATCTCAAGTCATAGATTTATGGGGGACCCAGTTGGAAATCAATCATTGGAAGGTCCTTTACAAACTTTGTGTTTTTTATGTTGATTGGAATTCCAAGATGACTACCACTGCAGGACATAGTTTTTACATAGGACCAATTGGTTCTTTTTATAACCAGGTGAACGATACAGGCTCTTGAGAGCCTCTGGTTCACTTAGAATATTTCAACTGAAATTTCCATAGGAAACTCCTCTTACATTTTAAATGAGAATATAAGATATCTTTCTCAAAAGATGAAAAACTATGTTTTTGTGTCAGAAATAACCTTTAATTTTGAATTGGAATTATATACAATTTTTTTATTGAGTGAGTGAATTACTGATACATGTAGTTGTTTACTGTCAAATGAACAATTTCTCAGCTTTATCATGGTTAAATTTCTATCAGATGATGATGTCCACTTTGCATGAGATGATGAGACCAACACATATAGTTTGGATTTTAATAGTGCTAGCTCACTGAAATAACAGTGTGGGTAGACACATTGCTCAACTTTAAGCAAATTATCCTGATTCCAATCCAACTAGTCTTGCAGCAAATATCAATTTTATAGTTTTTTTGTTTAACCATTACACCACCTGAATTTGTTAGAAAATGTCCCTAATGTAAAAATGAATAAAACATTTTTTTTCTCAAAGCATAAATTTCATGAATAACTACCGGTAGGTGAATCTTTATTTTTTGGTGTTTTTAGTTCACCTGACCAAAGGCCAATACTAATAGAGCTTTTGCCATCACTTGATGTCTGTCGTATGTCATAAACTTTCACATTTAAATGTTCTTCTCTACAACCACTGAACCAAATTAAACAAAACTTGGCTGGGATGGTCCTTGGGTGGTCCCCTTTCAAATTTGTGTGGGACAGCCCTGTCCTATATTCAATACGGCTCTGTTACTTAAAATAGAAATATTTAGTCAAAATGAGTTCAAATGTTAACTGCAGCTACATAGCAATGCGTTTCACATATTTTCCAGGTTTTCTTTAAGCCTATTTATACTGATTATGTAAATTAGGCATATTTTGATACAAAGATCAGATTTAAATCTTCTCTAAAACTGCAAAGCAATTTAAACCAAATATGGCTAGGATGGTCCTTTGGTTATCTCCTTTCAAAATTGTGTCCCACCTTTTATTCAAGATGGCAGATGTTACTAAAAATAGAAAGTTCCTTAAAAGTCTTGTACTGTTTTATTATAAGTCAAAATGAGATCAAATTTTAACTGCAGCTACAGGGCAGTGAGTAGTTCAACATTACGTTGTGTTTTTCGTGAAATTTTTCTTTTGGCTGAATTATACCAATTATGCATATTTTAGAAGAAAAAACCACATTAAAATCATCTGCTTACAAATTTGAGCTGAATAGATCTTTGGTTGGCCCACTTTCAAAATTATGAGTGACATCTCCATCCTCTATCCAAGATGGCATTACTATTGGTTGAAATTTCATTAAATGACTAAAAAAAGAATCGGCTTAAATTTGTATAACATTTAGAGCCTATAAAATTCAATAAAAAACTGACCTCTAAGAGGTCAGTTTTTTATTGAATTTTATATTCAATATTAAATAGGATGTATTATTTATTTTAAAATAAAACTACATTATAATGCTTACTTTTATAGGTTCACGTGGTCATTGGGCTAATGGATGTCCTCTCCGTTGAGATGATGGTGGATCTTGTCTTCAAGCTTTGTAACAGATTTATCTTTATGTAAAGAAAACAAAAACAGTTAAACCCAAGTTTAGGTGTTTACAATATACACCTGCAATGTGTTGTAATATGATGGCCTTTGTTTTATGTTTGTAGTTTTCTAAGACAGTGTACCACAGATGTGTTAATTATAACCTTCTAAGATACCTAATTCTATGTAAAATATGGGTGCTGCTGAAATGTTGCCATTATTTTGAATGAAAAATATTCTTGTCTTAATATGTTTCTCACATTTATTGGAAAAGTAATGCAATGTTGTCTTTATTTTGAATGAAATATATTCTTGTTATGATATGTTTCTCACATTTATTGGAAAAGTAAGAAAAACTTGATATGTTAAAATAAAATTGTATTCAAGACATTTTTTTTTATTTCAAATGCACACTAATCAATAAAGACATATTTTTTTTTTTGAAATATTGTGAATTCATTTAAATTAGTGGATATTACTTTTCATGGTTTGTGGGGGAATTCCCAGGGAAAGTTTGTATTTTGTGGATACATAAGTTTGTGGATCCATTGCTATTATACTTATAGTCTGAACTTATTTATGGTGTCAAATATTCGTTGAATTTGTTATTTTATGGTTTGATATTGTCCACAGCATCCATGCTTATTGGTATGCTGCAAATAATAATGAATTCACAATCGAGTGCTGGTTTTATTCATGTTGATATTTGTTTAATGAGTCATCATCTGAACTTAAGTGTAACAAGTCATATATATTAACAGACCATATGATCAAGCTATATGGTATTTTTATGGCATTGGTGGTGTAATGGTTAGCGAGCTTGTCTTCCCTAAGCATTGCAGCAATAAGGAGAAAGAGCAATGACTGATTGACTTGGTATCAGGATAATGTGTCGAAGTTGGGTGCCATGTCTATCAGCGGGCTGTTGTTTCAGTGAGCTAGCACTATGAAAATCCAACTAAGGGTGTTGGTCTAGTAGAAAGCGGACCTCATCATCTTCTTTTTGAAAATTAACTTGTTCTCGCCATGATATAACTGAAAATTGCTGAGTTGGTGTTAAACAACAATCACTCACTAAATGGTCATTTGTGAATACTTGTTTTGCATTTAAAAATGGATATTACGGTTAAAGACAGAAAACTGTTACTTGCAGTGATCATATGCGTTCTGTAATACTTCTGGATCATCATAGGCGAGACATTATTAGCATAAGATTACAGAACATACATGGAATTCCTTTCCAACATTCCTGACGAGACATCATTAGCATAAGATTACAGAAAATACCTGGAATTCCTCTCCAACATTCCTGACAAAACATCATTAGCATAAGATTACAGAACATACCTGGAATTCCCCTCCAACACTCCTGACAAAACATCATTAGCATAAGATTACAGGACGTACCTGGAATTCCCCTCCAACATTCCTGACAAAACATCATTAGCATATGATTACAGAACATACCTGGAATTCCCCTCCAACATTCCTGACAAAATATCATTAGCATAAGATTACAGAACATACCTGGAATTCCTCTCCAACATTCCTGACAAGACATCATTAACATAAGATTACAGAACATACCTGGAATTCCCCTCCAACACTCCTGACAAAACATCATTAGCATAAGATTACAGAACATACCTGGAATTCCCCTCCAACACTCCTGACAAAACATCATTAGCATAAGATTACAGAACATACTGGAATTCCCCTCCAACACTCCTGACAAAACATCATTAGCATAAGATTACAGAACATACCTGGAATTCCTCTCCAACATTCCTGACAAAACATTAGCATAAGATTACAGAACATACCTGGAATTCCCCTCCAACACTCCTGACAAAACATCATTAGCATAAGATTACAGGACATACCTGGAAATCCTCTCCAACATTCCTGACAAAACATCATTAGCATAAGATTACAGAACATACCTGGAAGTCCTCTCCAACATTCCTGACAAAACATCATTAGCATAAGATTACAGGACATACCTGGAATTCCCCTCCAACACTCCTGACGAAACATCATTAGCATAAGATTACAGAACATACCTGGAATTCCCCTCCAACACTCCTGACAAAACATCATTAGCATAAGATTACAGAACATACCTGGAATTCCTCTCCAACATTCCTGACAAAATATTAGCATAAGATTACAGAACATACCTGGAATTCCCCTCCAACACTCCTGACAAAACATTGGCATAATATTACAGAACACACCTGGAAGTCCTCTCCAACATTCCTGACAAAACATCATTAGCATAAGATTACAGGGCATACCTGGAATTCCTCTCCAACATTCCTGACAAGACATCATTAGCATAAGATTACAGAACATACCTGGAATTCCTCTCCAACATTCCTGACAAGACATCATTAGCATAAGATTACAGGACATACTGATTCGGAATAACATATTCAAAATTATGAAGTTCAAATTGTATTAATATCATATCTACGACTGAAGTACATGTAATAAAAAAAAAATTCTTATTCTTATTCTTAATTCTTAAAATTCTGTAGTCTAAATAACTATATATAGTCAGATAAACATACACTCATTTCAATTATTATATATGTTATACCACTACAATCATCCCGAAAATAGTAGAAAACAATAGAAGTGTTTAGTCTAGAATCTTTAAATATAAAAATCGAGTTTTCTTGTCTTCTAGGTCCGAAAATTGAAATAATCTCTTGCCTGTCGATCTCAATCTCTATGGAGAGTAGCAGTAGCAGAAAGACGATCATTCGTCCTTGTACTGCTAACATACGTTTTAATACGGTTCATTGCAGAAAATGATTGTTCAGCTGTTTCAGTTGATGCAGGCATTGTAAAAAGGATCAGTAGAATAGTTGCAATATAAGGATACAGCTGAATGTGTGTGAGAACCAGAGTTTAATATAGAGTTTTTGGCTTCAGTTCGGACATGTTCCATCTTGTTTTCCATCGGCCAATTTCATCGTTAAACTGAATGCACGAACCCAAATCACTACTGGCTATTAGATGAAGTGCTCTCTGTCTTTCTCGTCTGTTTTTTTTTTTTTGGGGGGTGGGGGGGGTTGTTTGTTACCAAAATGATGTGGATGTTCAAGCATACAAGCAATCGGTGCCTATTACCACCAATCATGTGAGTTTTAATCCCACTCGGGCACGGTGTACTCGATACAACATTATGTGATAAAGATTGTCAGTGACTTCCGACAGGTTGGTGGTTTTCTCCGGGTAGTCCGGTTTCCTCCACCAATAAAACTGACTGCCATGACACGTCCTTGGATCAGTGTAATAAAAACGTAGATTTCAAATTTATCTCACACGACGCGTTTCTGGAATAACCTTTATCAGTATGCTCAAAATCGAAAGATTGGAAAGCCAAATAATTTAAAGTAATTAAAATGTAACTATTTTAAGTAAAAACATTAATCCTATTTGTGAACTTCAATGGAACATTTACTTTGAACAAGAATTAGAATGTGGAGAAATTTGGGAATGTTTACAGAAAAATGTAAGTAAGTAGTCTAAATGTCGAATGCCATTTAATAATATACGGAATTTAATCACTGACAATCCGATATGTACTCTGTATATTTTAACATTTTGAAGAAAGGAGAAGAGTCATTTGATTGTTCGGTATCATACATCTTAATGATAAAACACACTGGAAACTGGCACTCCTGCGGCAATATTTGTTGCAGGTCTTATCTGCGAACAACAGAGTTCCATTAGTACAACTGTCACGTACAATGGCAGATGTAGGCGGAGTATCAGACATGCGTCTACCTTATCGAAGTGCACATGATGTATTTGACGTTGGAGATCTTGTATCGAGAGAACCGTTTAAACAGTTTACAAGCTGGTTTGATGAGGCATCCAACGCACCAGACATTGGAGAGCCAAATGCTATGGCCTTAGCAACCGCTACGAAGTAATTAGTTAATGGGATCACATACTCGCTGCACGTACACCTATTTTGTATATGATAATGATGCAAGCTATTTTGACAAGGTCACTTGCCGACTTGGATATCATTTAACAGAACAAAGACAAATAGTCACGACAAACAACGAGAATAAACACATTGATTCTTTTTTGAATCTTTACTAATATTCAATAAGTGAAAGGAAGAAAAGAAAAATTCAAAATGAATAATTTATCACAAACTTGGGCAAACTACAAAACTCTTGTTAAAAAGGACTAATTTTTATATCTACTGCATAGCAGAGTCAACATATAGGGGTTACTATTCATGGTCATCAGCGTCACACTTTCCCTAATCCGCAACTCCCCTGTCCTAAACTACATGATAGAAAACAACCAAAGTTACATATGACCTTTTACATAACATGAAGTTCAGCTATGCACCTGCTGTTTTATTTTGTTATCACTTTGATATCTGTAGTTACCCAGAGCCAAACGGGAAGCTTCAATGTGGTACAGAGGGGGTGGGGTGTACACATCTCTAATCTGCAACTCCTCGTAAACCATTCACGTAGCCGTCAACATGTGATCTATATTTCCCAGATTCAAATTATGAAATATGTGGAAAAAGATAAATTTCTTTCATTTTTTTTTCTCTTCAAATATAATTTTTTAAAGAGTTTTGCTGATAGCATGCTTTATTTATATATATGCCACAAATTGTGTGGTTATAATATGGTATTGATGTGTTTTCTTTTGTCACTTTCCATCTATCATGTCTATATATATATATATATACGTCTGAAAATTAAACCAAACAGTGTTAGAATTAGATTTTAGAGCTGTCAAAATATTGTTCTTCGCTCGACGGGATTTGAACCCACACCATTGATACACTGCAGCACCATTCGCTTAGCCTTACGTCCAGCGCCCTAGACCACTTGACTACATCCACTCCCTGAAGGGTCTGTCTGTCAGTTAAAACTTTGAAAAAATACTGTATATAGGTCTGTCTGTCAGTTAAAACTTTGAAATATATATATATATATATACGTCTGAAAATTAAACCAAACAGTGTTAGAATTAGATTTTAGAGCTGTCAAATTTTTTGTTCTTCCCTCGACAGGATTTGAACCCACACCAGGTGAGGTATGAACAAACAATGCTTTAACTCCCCCATGAAGGAGAAATATTATGATATTGGATTTAGGTGGCCACAAATTTAGTCTGTCAACAAAACTTTTGCTTGATGAAAATTGGGGAGTAAAATCTTGGTAGACATACAAAAAATCAAGGGTTTGACAGGATATAAATAATAATCGCTTGAACGCAACATATATATATATATATATACAGTATTTTTTCAAAGTTTTAACTGACAGACAGACCCTTCAGGGAGTGGATGTAGTCGAGTCTATATATATACAGTATTTTTTCAAAGTTTTAACTGACAGACAGACCCTTCTGAAATTTTGTACACAATGATTCTTTGTTTTTGCATTTTCTGACATTGTTTCTGTTGTATTTTCAGAGATGGAATTCCATCAGTACGAATGGTGTTAATGAAAGGGTTTGACAAGAACGGAATAGTCTTCTTCACAAATTATAGCAGTCGTAAAGGAAATGAACTGGTAAAAATTAATTTAATTATTTGATCATTATGGCAGAAATTATTACACTGGTATGAAAGAAGATTTCCAAGTGAAAATTGGTGTTCAGTAAACCTTTTCACATTAGGTACAAGTCAAACACACCTGGTGAGTTGGACATGATACTGTACATTAGGTACAAGTCAAGCACACCTGGTGAGTTGGGCATGCTCCTGTACATTAGGTACAAGTCAAACACACCTCTTGGTGAGTTGGGCATGCTCCTGTAAATTAGGTACAAGTCAAACACACCTCTTGGTGAGTTGTACATGCTCCTGTGCATTAGGTACAAGTCAAGCACACCTCCTGGTGAGTTGGGCATGATACTGTACATTAGGTACAAGTCAAGCACACCTGGTGAGTTGGGCATGATCCTGTACATTAGGTACAAGTCAAACACACCTCTTGGTGAGTTGGACATGATCCTGTACATTAGGTACAAGTCAAACACACCTCTTGATGAGTTGGGCATGATACTGTACATTAGGTACAAGTCAAACACACCTCTTGATGAGTTGGGCATGATACTGTACATTAGGTACAAGTCAAACACACCTCTTGGTGAGTTGGGCAAGATCCTGTACATTAGGTACAAGTCAAACACACCTCTTGGTGAGTTGGGCATGATCCTGTACATTAGGTACAAGTCAAACACACCTCTTGGTGAGTTGGGCATGATCCTGTACATTAGGTACAAGTCAAACACACCTCTTGATGAGTTGTGCATGCTCCTGTACATTAGGTACAAGTCAAACACACCTCTTGGTGAGTTGGGAATGATCCTGTACATTAGGTACAAGTCAAACACACCTCTTGGTGAGTTGGGCATGCTCCTGTACATTAGGTACAAGTCAAACACACCTCTTGGTGAGTTGGGCATGAGACTGTACATTAGGTACAAGTCAAACACACCTGGTGAGTTGGGCATGATCCTGTACATTAGGTACAAGTCAAACACACCTCTTGGTGAGTTGGACATGATCCTGTACATGAGATACAAGTCAAACACACCTTGGTGAATTGGGCATGATCCTGTACATTAGGAACAAGTCAAACACACCTCTTGGTGAGTTGGGCATGATCCTTTACATGAGGTACCAGTCAAACACACCTCTTGGTGAGTTGGGCACGATTCTGTACATGAGGTACAAGTCAAATCACCTCTTGGTGAGTTGGGCATGATCCTGTATGTGAGGTACAAGTCCAAAACACCTCTTCTGAGTCAAATCCCTTTCAGGCGAGGTGTACTTGATATAACATTATGTGATAAAGTTTGTAGGCGAGTACTGACTTGCGACAGGTCGGTGGATTTTTCCAGGTACTCCGGTTTCCCCCACCAATCAAACTGACTGCCATGATATAACTAAAATATTGTTGAAAGCGGCATTAAATACCATAACCATAACCTTTTGGTGAGTTGGGCATGATCCTGTATATGAGGTACAAGTTTAGTATACTTCTTGGTGAGGTATGAACAAACAATGCTTTAACTCCCCCATGAAGGAGAAATATTATGATATTGGATTTAGGTGGCCGCAAATTTAGTCTGTCAACAAAACTTTTGCTTGATGAAAATTGGGGAGTAAAATCTTGGTAGACATACAAAAAATCAAGGGTTTGACAGGATATAAATAATAATCGCTTGAACGCAACATATCTTATTCATTTTAGCTGACTTTTGAAAGGGTAAGTCGACAGAATATAGACATTAGTAATTAAATTTTCTTGAAACATTAAATGTTTCATGTTGCCTTTGTTTCATATTTGTCCACATAAGATCTAATCAATAAAATGTTCGTTCCTTGACATTTTCTTTGGTGTACTTTAATATTTTGATATATTTTTTTCCATTTCAGACAGAAAATCCTAGATGTTCATGTATGTTTTATTGGGAAAAGTTCAAGAGAAGTGTAAGTGCTGTATGTGGTTGTTAATACTATACATCAATGTAAATTAACCGGATTCCTACGCTTCCATGAAAACTTGGAAAAAACAGCATTTTATTTTATGTGTTCCTGTCCTGGAAAATGTCCTTGTTACTCATAAAAATTGTGAAATCCTGGAAAAACACTTTAATTTCTGATGTTGAGTAGCTTGTTTCAAATTTGAGATATTTCTCTTTTGTAATTATGCTTGAGTGGCATTGTCTGTCTCTCCACATATTTTGGCTCCCAAGTGAATATCATTTTTTTTTTTAAATCAATAAATGCACACATTTACTCCATCAAAAGACAGTAATTGTATATTCTAATATGACGTTCTTCAAACGCTTTAGTCCAAACCTGTGGTAAAAATAATATTAATCTATGACCGATTAAATTTATGACGTCATCGACAATTTATAACGATATTTTACCAATTTTTACATATTAGATTCGAAATAATTCATGGAAGCCATATGTATATATTGTTTTTACCACGGGTAGGCCTTTATGTCAGCTTTTTACCCCTCGCTAACGCTTGGGGTAAAACTTCGTGACATAAAGGCCTACCCGTGGTAAAAACAATATATACATATGGCTTCCATGAATTATTTCTTAAATATACTATCTTTGATATGGATTGCTCAAAATAGACTTTAGATCAGATCTTGGGTCTTGATGTGATATTGCTCTGAGAAATCATTCTTGCAAAACAAATCAACGAACATATTTTTCCTTTATAGTACTAGTCGCATCAAATTTTTAAGATTGCATTTTTTTTTCTTTTTCAGATAAGAATAGAGGGAAATGTGAGAAAAATGTCCAATGAAAAATCAGAAGAGTATTTTCATTCTCGTCCTCGTCCAAGTCAACTTGGTGCCATATCTAGTAATCAGAGCCAGGTTGTAGAAAGTAGAAAGGTATTCTTAATGACAATGTAGTAATTATACCCCCGCTCCCCGAAGGGGGAGGGGGTAGACTGTTTTCCGTCTGTCTGTCCTTCCGTCCGTCCAAGATATTTTTCGTCACATTTTTCTCAGTAACTGTTGATGGCAGAAATCTGATATTTGGTCACAAGTGTCATATAGGTATACCATATTGTGGGTAGCATTTTTGGACCCGTCAGATTCCTACTTCCTGTTTGCCGACTTAGTTGGTTTTTATACACATTGAACATATATGCACATTTTTTGTCACATTTTTCTCAGCAACTATTGATGGCAGAAATCTGATATTTGGTCACAAGCTTCATATAGGTACCCCATATCGTGGGAAGCGTTTTTGGACCCATCAGATTCCTACTTCCTGTTTGCCGACTGTTGATTTTTATACACATTGAACATATATGCTCATTTTTTGTCGCATTTTTCTCAGCAACTATTGATGACAGGAATCTGATATTTGGTCACAAGCTTCATATAGGTATGCCATATTGTGGGAAGCGTTTTTGGACCCATCATATTCTTACTTCCTGTTTGCCGACTTAGTTGGTTTTTATACACATTGAACGTATATGCACATTTTTCGTCACATTTTTCTCAGCAACTGTTGATGGCAGAGATCTGATATTTGGTCACAAGCTTCATATGGGTACCCCATATCGTGGGAAGTGTTTTTTGACCCGTCAGATTCCTACTTCCTGTTTGCCGAAGAGCGGGGGTATCATAAGTGAGCATTAGCTCACAGTTCATCTTGTTTTTTCTCAATTTATTATCTGAAAATATTTTTCTAAAGCACTTCTCCTATACTGTGACTGTCAGAGTCATTGTGGGAAGAAATCCTGGAAAGTTATAATGAACTGACATGTGTAACCCCCAACTATGGTTATATGTTTTGTATAGGGCCTCGAACCCACTTCAACGTTGTTAGGCTTGTTGTTAGAAGTTAAAGGTCTCAACCAATTGTCTATTCAAACCTGTCGATCAACATTGAACATTTTGTACTAGCGTTAATAATTTTAAGGTTTAAAAGTTTCTGAGTTCACACTACATTTACCGGTAGTTACTAAAAGATCACAGAAGCTTCTATTTATCAGGTTTTATCCACATAATCACATAGGCATGCATATCTAATGGTATTTTTTAGGCATTATGTGATAGATATACCTCTTTAGAAGAAAAATACAAAGATGAAGACATGTTTATTCCAAAACCTGACAACTGGTATGTATATAAAAATTCTATGTAATACCTAAATCAGACAAATTGTTTGATTTGTCTCTATGACGTCATGGATTTTTAAGTGTTAAATCAAGTGAGTGAGTGATTGTTGTTTAGTACCAAATGAACAATAATAATGTCTGCTTTGTACTAGACCAACACGTTTAGTTGGAATTTTTATAGTGATAATTCACTGAAACAACAGATCGTGGGTGGACATGTTGCTCCACTTTATCCTGATTTCAAGCTATCCAGTCTGCTTTTTCTCCTTAAAGACGAAACATCCGATCAGCCTGATTGGGAGACATGCGCATTAAAATGTCATTATTTATAGTAAAGTGTGCTGGGAGTTACTGATAAACAACAGCTGATAATGGTAAACATGAGCACAATGACATGGATGAGGACTCTTACGTGAATATATAAACACAACATCAAACACATAAAATTAGATTTCTAAATTTTCATACTTACAAAAAGTTGTGTCTTAATGCTGTGTACTTAGTGGAGAAACAACAAATACCAATTTTATAGTTATAGATTAGACCCAACAGGGGATCGAGCCCACGATCTAAAGCACTCAAGGCGAGCATCATTGCACCACCTATTACACCACCGATGCGGTTGACATCAAGTGAAGTTAAAATTATGAATAAATGATTATTGTAAATAATGACCAACCAGAAGTAATATTTTTGTGTTTACAGAGAAAATAAATCAAAATACAGTTGTAGGCAAGATTATATTTTGATGGGCAGAGGAAGAAATATAGCCTTCAAACCAGACACTGAGTAAAAATATAGTCTTTGTCAAGATTGTTTCCTAGTTTACTTAAGACGATTATACTTTGATTATACTTCTCTATACCTATGTATATGGTCTGTTGAGAAATAAAGATATGTACATATGATTATGCATTTCTATCTGACAAACAGGTTATGTATTAATTAACAGATGCATTTTTTTTCTAATAAAATTGTTCATATTCCTATTGCAGGGGTGGATATATTGTGACACCAGAATCTTTTGAATTTTGGCAAGGACAGACAAACAGACTGCATGACAGATTAAAATTTAGAAGACTCGAGCCTGATGAGAAAATAAATGAAGAATGCACCCATATAGGAGAAGACGGCTGGGTGTTTGAAAGACTAGAACCATAGATATTTTATTTGTTGATATTATTACCTACAGTATATGATAGATATCCCAGTAATTGATTGTCGTGGGATTTATAAAAAAAATACTTAAATGTGTTATAAACACAAAACCATTTTGAGATAGAAATGTAGAGATCAAATTTAGTGTGCACGACACATTTCTGGAATAACCATCATCAGGTACCGTCTTTTTGTGTCTATTAAATGCACTGGTGCATAGAACGCACCCCCTTTCCTCCTCAAAAACTCTAGGGGAAATTCTAGTTCCTATCTATAGAACGCAGGGAGATTCAGTAAAACATTCACGGCAGAAATCCTCGTTCAAACGGCAAAATACTGCTTACCACAGATAAAGTATTTGTTAATCCATGTATTTTTGATAAATTTTAGACAGGGAAATGTTAAATTAGTTTTGTTAGAGTTTAAACCGATTATTCTAGATTTTGCAAGCGAAAATTAGCTGTTTTGTGAATGCAGGAAGTTTATCGCTAATGTTTAATTTGAAAACAAGTTCAAAGCGGCAATGAAAATGATACGGATGGAGCAGGTGATTTTTGTTGTTGTTCTTCTTCATGCGAATTATGGTTGTTTTAAATAATAAGTATGTAGATATGTTTAATCTTTAATCAGTATAATAAATTCATCAAATAATGAACCGTTCATGTGATCAAAGATAGGCAAGCTTGGGTCAAGCTTGTAATAGGAAGTAATTACGATCAATTCAAATAAAGAGAAAACAATACAAAAGTAATAACATTAATTAAGACCTGTTCAGAGAGATTATAATTTCTTTTGAAGTGTACTCATATTGTAACAATGCTACAATATAGTATATAATATTGACAGGTGTCCCAGTGTGTTCAAATATTCTATAACGATAAATTATTAATCACTGAAAAGAATATATTTACATACATTAATTATGTAAGCAAGGAAAAAAGAAAAAAAATACAGTTCATAATAACTTTTCAAAAACTCAAAGTTTTATGAAATAAGAGTTAGGCAATCTGGCGCAATATCCCTTTGGATAGCCGCCATCAAACGATGACCCCAAATAAATAAATAAAGTATGTTCAATTATCTTTTCACACCTTGTTATACAATATACGGTCCTTGACCTTGTCAACTGCTGTAAAAATCGATAAATCAAACAAAGGCTCAATACCCAAACACATGTAATTTCACCCCAGGAAGAAATGAAACTGAAACTTGGTAGGAAGCATCTATGGAAGGTCCTCTGTAAAGATTGCTCATTTCGTCCCGATCCGTTAACAAACATGGCCGCCACAGGCAATTCTTGTTTCCGATTGGTCGATTTCTAAAAGTCTTCTCCTCTGAAACCGCTTTGCCAAATGAATCGAAACTTGATAGGAAGCATCTATGGAAGGGCCTCTATAGGGATTGCTCATTTCGTTTTGATCCATAGACAAACATGGCTGCCATAGGCAATGCTTGTTTCTGATTGGTTGATTTCTAAAAATCTTCTTCTCCGAAACTGCTTAGCCAAATGAACCGAAACTTTGTAGGAAACATATATAGAAGGTCCTCTATAATGATTGCTAATTTTGTCCCGATCCGTGAACAAACATGGCTGCCATAGGCAATTCTTGTTTCAGGTTGGTCGATTTCTAAAAGTCTTCTCCTCTGAAACCGCTTTGCCAAATGAATCGAAACTTGATAGGAAGCATCTATGGAAGGGCCTCTATAGGGATTGCTCATTTCGTTTTGATCCATAGACAAACATGGCCGCCATAGGCAATGCTTGTTTCTGATTGGTTGATTTCTAAAAATCTTCTTCTCCGAAACTGCGTAGCCAAATGAACCGAAACTTTGTAGGAAACATATATAGAAGGTCCTCTATAATGATTGCTAATTTTGTCCCGATCCGTGAACAAACATGGCTGCCATAGGCAATTCTTGTTTCAGGTTGGTCGATTTCTAAAAGTCTTCTCCTCTGAAACCGCTTTGCCAAATGAATCGAAACTTGATAGGAAGCATCTATGGAAGGGCCTCTATAGGGATTGCTCATTTCGTTTTGATCCATAGACAAACATGGCCGCCATAGGCAATGCTTGTTTCTGATTGGTTGATTTCTAAAAATCTTCTTCTCCGAAACTGCTTAGCCAAATGAACCGAAACTTTGTAGGAAACATATATAGAAGGTCCTCTATAATGATTGCTAATTTTGTCCCGATCCGTGAACAAACATGGCTGCCATAGGCAATTCTTGTTTCAGGTTGGTCGATTTCTAAAAATCTTCTTCTCTGTAATTGCTTAGCCAAATGAACCAAAATTTGGTGGGAAGCACCTATGGAAGGTTCTGTATTAAGTTTCCTCAAAGCACAATGAAAGGTGAGCGACACAGGCTCAGCCCACTGAGCCTCTAGTTCTATTTTGTCTTATTTGATTTTTGTGGTATGGATCCCAAACTGTGGTGGCATATTCCAGTTGTGGTCTTACTAGGGATTTGTAGGCCTGTTCTTTAATTTTCCGTGATTTGATGTGTAGGTTTCGGTGTAGGAATCCCAGGCTACGACTGGCTTTGTTTGTAGTGTTGTTGATGTGTTCACTCCAGTTCAGATCGTTAAGAGATGGTACAACCCAGGTACTTGCTAGACGTTTCATGGGCCAGGATGTGACCATGGAGTGTGTAGTTCCATTTTACTGGATTTCTCTTTTTGCTAACCATTAGTACAGTGCATTTCTCAGGGTGGAATTCCATTTTCCAATTGTTGTCCCATTTGGCCAGTTTGTACAGATCTGATTGTAATTTTGAGCAATCCGAATCCGAGGAGACTGTCAGATAAACAACGGTGTCATCAGCAAAGAGGCATACAGTTGAGTATAATCCTTGAGGCAGATCGTTTATGTAGAACAAGAATAAGCTTGGACCCAGTACCGAACCCTGTGGTACTCCCGATTCTACATGTACTTTGTTGGATGTTTCTCCATCTACTGCAACTACTTGTGTTCTGTTATATAAGAAGGTTTGAATCCATTGGTTTGTTGAACCTCTGATTCCATAGTGATAGAGCTTATGGAGTAGTAGGCTGTGACTGACTTTATCAAAGGCTTTCGAGAAGTCGAGAATAATAGGTCTGTCTGTTTTCCATTCTCTAAGTTCATTGTAAGATCGTCTATACATTCAAATCAGGCCATCTGTGGGTGTCACAATAGATGGTAAACGGATGTTCATACAATAAAATAATCAAGCTGTCAAAACAATGTATCACCTTGTGCAGTTTTATTGACATACCTTTAAACTGTGTTTAATTAGTAGTACACAAATTATGTGATCGTCTCGGTCCAGTAAATTTTCAATCAGCTGATCAGGATAATTAAGTGCCGACTGATGTTCACCTGTGTTGATTATCTCATGGTGATTATTTTATTTGTTCCTAATTGACCAATTCAAGTGTAGAACATTCTAGTTTAACGAAATCGATAATTATTTTCCAGTATATTTAGTATAAAAAGCTTGTTCTCCACGTGTATTCAAATTATTGTGAGATGTAATGCAACCGCCATTTTTTACTAAAACCCTGTGCGCATGCTCGTGGTAGATGGAAAACCTATATAGCTATATTAAGATATTTTGTGACAATAATTTTATATGGTAAAACGATCTACCCTGTGATTTTTTTTCAACAACATACATTTTTTATAGTATATATTTTATTATACAATTCAATATTGAACTGATTTTCGCTAACACTTCAATCATTGAATATTATTGATTTTTTTCGGATGTTGAACATTTTTTCACCGGAATTGCACCCCTTGTTAGTATACTTTTATTCCCCAAGAACATCGATGATTTCAGTCTTCTTATTCAGAAAAAAAAACCTACAGCAAATTCAAGGTATACTGTAAACAAAATCGTCATTTTTATCGAGATTTTTTTTTAGGGATTCCAGATTTTTTTAACTTCATCCTTGTATAGGTCGATGTGGACGATAGGTCGAAGCCAGCGTGTTGAGGAAAAAAAATATCGACCTATCGTCCGTAAAATGCGGTAGTTGGGTTTCACAGGATCGCTTGCTTCTGAAACTGTGTTGCACAGGGTATAGGATGTTGTTTCTCTCAGCATGTCTCATTATGTGACTAGTTAATATGTGTTCTATTACTTTGCAGCAGATACATGTGAGTGATATTGGTCTATAATTTCCTGGAACATACTTTTGTCCTTTTTTGAAGGCAGGTGTGATGACACCAGATCTCCAATCGTCAGGAATTTCCCCAGCTTTTATTGAGACGTTGTAAATAATGCTCAGGATGGGTGAGATTTCAGAGGCGAGTTCTTTGAGTACCATTGGTCTTATGTTGTCAGGACCAGCTGCTTAATATGTGGATTTAGATTTTTTTATTTGAATTTGTCCATTCAGATAATTTAATAATGCATATTATTGTCATTTGGTTTTTTTGTGTTTTTTTTTTAAAGTTTTTTGTATTGGTGATAAGCTGTTATACATATCTTTTTAACACTTTTTTCTACATGTGTACCAGTAAATTTTGTCCTAATTTATGGAGAATATTATTAGAGAGGAGACATGGTGATAGCCTATTAATTTATATGATGAAGGTTTCACACCTAATTTTATTTAAATGTTTATGTGTGTGTATATTTTAATTTAATATACCGGTAATGTATTTTATGTCCTCAGCTGTTCCAATTTATTGTGAAAATACTGAATAATATAATGTTTACATGGGTGGTATGAAAATAAAAATATATGAACAACAATTATTATACTTACTTGTTTGTTTTAATATTTACATGTACAGGTGCAGATTAAATATTTAAAAATGCACCAGAAAATGCCCATGTTCAGTGTATTGTAAAACTGGGTTTAAAATATTTTAAAAAAAATCATCTATTGTTTCCATGGCTACGACCATCTTTATTCATGCATTACCTACATTGGAGTGGGAGGGGGAGTTGGGTTGACTGGTACCCCATCTAGATATATTTCCATACATTCCAAAATATCACGACATATATAATGCAACACCATGTTGGTAATTTGAAATCAAGGCTATCTATTTCAAACAATTGACACCATATTGCCATTCCGAAAATGAGGTCATTCTATTATTACAGGGGTAGTTATGAAAACATTTATAACCCAGCAAAGGTACTATCATATTGTCATATTGTTTCATATGCTAGAGGATAAGTTACTGGTTAAAAAACTAGGAAATGTCTTCAAACACAAGCGTGTGTTTCAAAAAATTAACGTGCATTGGAAAAACTACAGAAAACTGAAGTTATCAAAGAGCGAATAAGTTATCATTGAGTTTTCTGCTAACTAAATAAATAATTTTACCAAATCCCTGAACATAGGTGAGTCAGTCAGTTAAATACAAAAGATATGAATGATACAAGGGGAGATAAACCAGCCAATTGAGTTGATTTGGATTGGAGCCTAGGTTGTATGATGATGACCCTAGGGTTAGGATTAGGGTTATGGTGTTTAGTGCCACTTTCAACAATATGTCAGTTATATCGTGGCGGTCAGTTTTATTGGTGGAGGAAACTGGAGAAAACCACCGGCCTGTCACAAGTCACTGACAAACTTTATCACATAATGTTGTTGTATCGAGTACCTCGCCATGAACGGGATTCAAGCTCACAACTTTAGTGGTGATAGGCAGTGATTGCACATGTAGTTGTAAATCCGACTACCATACGATCATGAGCACGATGGAACCACACACCATTTATGTATTCTGAAGCCAAGCCTTTCCTAAAATGGAAAATTAACGCACGAAGCTGATGTCATTTGATGTCAATACAGGAGAAGATCCAAATGGAAAATTAACCAGCGGAACTGATGTCGTGTGACGGCAATACAGGAGAAAATTAAAATGGAAAGTTAACGAACGGAGCTGAAGTCGTGTGACGGCAATACAGGAGAAAATTAAAATGGAAAGTTAACGAACGGAGCTGAAGTCGTGTGACGGCAATACAGGAGAAAACTAAAATGGAAAGTTAACGAACGGAGCTGAAGTCGTGTGACGGCAATACAGGAGAAAACTAAAATGGAAAGTTAACCAACGGAGCTGAAGTCGTGTGACGGCAGTACAGGAGAAAATTAAAATGGAAAATTAACAAACGGAGCTGATGTGGTGTGATAGCATTACAGGAGAAGATTAAATTGTGAAAAGCTTTTACCTTAATACACAGGGTTACACATGGCAAAAATCACTTGACTTTTGGCAACTCCAGAGTAGAAAAGGTATTAATGACCAAAATTGAACTTAACTTGGCATTAATTGTCAAATTCAACAAAGTTTTCACTTGTAAGTTAAATCGGAGGATATAAATGAAAAGAACAATAAATATATTAGATTTTGCAATTATTTGTACAAAATCAGAAATTATAAGAAGTGTGCATTAAAATGCATCTAAAAATAGTAAAAAAATCCACTTGCCTTCATTTTTGCAGTCGTGTTTTCCTATAGGGACCGACCATTTAACTTGAAGGGGGGGGGGGGGTTATGGTTTTTTGATTCGTTCAGAATTTTTTTTTCGGACGACACAAAGAGTTAGAATAATTATTTTTTTGTCGTGCAAAGTGCGATTTTTTTTCCCCAGAATTCCACATTAGGTTATATGACAAAAACTCTGAATCAGATTATTTTTTTTTCCTCCACCAAAATCAGAATATTTTTTTCAGCAACATTGGGAATCAGAATATTTTTTTAGAAAAAAAACCATAACCCCCCCCCCCCCTTCAAGTTAAATGGTCGTTCCCTTAACCTAAATGTTATTAAGTTATTGGCATTTTCAAATTTGATGACATTTTGATTTTAGCAATTTAAACAAGGGAAATACTAAAAAAAAATCGTAAAATAAACCAGTATACAGGTGTTACTCTTATTCTTAACATATATTATTATTTAGGAGTGCAGTCTTATACAAATTCACGCAAGTTCCCTGGGGTGTTGGCTAAAGATCAAAAAATAAAAATAAAACTTCCCCACGCCAAAAAAAATAAAATTCATGGAAAATCCACGGTGTTCCTACTAAAGGAAGCTGATACAGAGAGAAGAAGAAGAAGAAATTAGATGGAATACCGAAAACCCACGAAGAAGAACGTATAGTTATTTTGTATAGATATACGTAGTGCATTCCCAACGGTTTCCTGAGTGAACCAACAAGCGACATTTTTATATACCGTGTTTCCTTCCCCGATACTATAATATCCCTTGTTTAATGAAAACAAGTGGGCGGACCAAATACATATCTATCTCCCTTGACCAAGATGATAGATCAGACGATTTTAAAAGGTATTAATTGGTAACCACTGTATGTAGAATCTGTTAATAAATCTACAGCACAGTAACATATCCACATTTTTTTTTACAACTATCGATATTCATGAGCCATGATTTCTTAGAGTAAATACAGATTTCTAAGTTCTAGTTTTAGATATCCCCTGGTTTTATAAAGGGAAACTCGTGTATTTAATATAAAGTTTTTTGATCACTTGTGTGGATTGTTGATATATTTTTAACAAAAATTTTACCTTTTACTACAAATTATTACTTTATGTGGAGAGGGCATCCCCTCCTTTTTCAAGAAATCACTCTCCCATTTATTGAGCACACGAGTTCGCACCTTTCACTTCGGTCTCACTAATTAGAGACAAGAAGCGTCAAGAACCGACAAGAAGTAATAAAAAGCGACAAGAACAATAAAATAGTGACAGAATATTAAAAAAGTTCATGAAAACAAATTGAAATAGATTTATTTCCTTATCAAATTTGCAGAAAATTTACCTTTTTTTTAGAATAAATCATTTAGCTATGAACTATGCTTAAAAAAATACGTTCAATGATAATTTAATAACATCTTGTTAAAAAAAATGGATAAGACTGGCGAATTTTGTATAATGTCTTGAAGTTGGGAATACAATGCCTATTTTAAATTATTATATCTTTTGTAATAAAAAAAAATACGGGTGATTTTTTTTTTAATGACTGCTTATAACTGGTTATTAGATGATTGTTTGTTGATTCGTTTATGACAGCTAGCTTGTGCCACCAGCATTCAACAGTTTACAATTGTGATTGGCAATCAACAACTTAATCAACCACTTATCGAATTAAAAAAAATATTTTTATCCTTTTTTTTTCAATTTTTATTAGTTTTTGTCAGAAGTTATGACTTCTTGTCACTTCTTGTCGCTGATTAGTGAGACCCTTCACTTCAGTCTTCAGTGTTCCAGCAGAACATTTTGAGGTCTGGTCAATTTCTTTTTTTAAGTGGATCACATGTCCAGTGGCTAATTGGAGTTACTTTCATACACTGAAGAGTCATGCATCCCAATTTATAGGAGGTCCTGAAAAGATGGGGGATACCTTTCATGTAATCGCACTTATTCTGTATTTCTAAACAATATTGGTTAAGATTCAGAATTAAATATAGTTTCTGTCATTGTTCAGCAACTGTGATCAAGAGGCTTGGCTTTAGAATACATAAATGTTGTGCAGACGATGATTAATTAGGGTTAAAAGAGGACCCCTACAACATACAAATGTGATTCTGTTTGTATTACTCACATTATGTCTCCACCAAATTGTAACACGTATTTTATTCATCATCAAGCATATTATATACATGTATGTGATATGCGTAAATGTGTCCAGAAACATCTAGTGGTGCAAATAAATTTGCACAAGCGTAAAGGAGATTGTCTTCACATTTATAAATGTATGGTTTTTCATGCATTCGTGTACAAAAAAAAAATTCTTTCACAGATCACATTGTACAAAAAATAATGTTTTGACATATTAATTTTCTGTTTTTCATATTTCACACTTCCGAAAAATGTCCATTCACAGAACATGCATAGACCCTTTCCAGACCCATTTACAGGCAATATGCCGTAGCAAATCGCAAACGAGAATATTAAACAATATTGAAAATTATCAAAGATTGAAGTTAACTAGGGATAGTGACAAAGTACAAAATGTATGTGTAATAAGTCAGTTGAACACATTCCATTTTATTTTTAATTTCTGACTGTTACAAGTAAAACAAAAGAACTAGAATAAGTCAGAGCAGTTTCTGACTAGCATATGTCTTACTCCTTACTGGTATAAAGAAACATATATTTCCACTTTGTGAAAATGAAAAAAAAAGTTTTAAATCATAACCAAGATTGCTAGATTACAGGAAACAGGCCCCCAATGATACTACATGTACATGTATATATTCCCTAAAATAAATCTGTCTAAACATGATTATTTTGTTTGTACACAGATGTCACAGAAATTCATGCCAGACTCTTAGATCACAGACCAATTCTACAAGGCCATATAAATTATTGTGTACAAGAATTTGAGGTAACGTTAAAATTGTGTATCACTTTTTACACAGCAAGCTATGAATGTATGATTGTATTCTGCCATATGTTAGAGACGGAACTGTTTTTAGCTGAGTTCAAATTGAGTTGCGCTTGTCAAACTCTAGTATGGATTAATAAATTCTAAATGGGTAGTTGAGAGGGTAGCGTTCATATCAAAGCTTGTTAGCACTCCGGCATCCTTATTCCTTATCAGATTCAAACCAAATTTATACTTAATTTATATTACACAATACCTCAGTCAATTCTAAGAACAATAATTTTTCATCAATAATTTAAAGAGCTGTCTTGAAGATGTTATAAATTGTGAAATTTCCCTTGTTCATGTAATAGCAAAATAGTTCCTCAATAGATTAAAGCCAAATTTATACACAAGTTATATATCAAGATTATCTCTGTCAAGTGTGAAAACCTTAATTTTTCATGGAGAATTGTAAGAATTATGTCCCTTGAAGAAGTAGAAAAGAGTAAAAATTGTTTACTTTACCGAATCAGCCTAATCCAAAAATCCAATTGATTTCTCGGATCTCTCACTTCCTCCCCCGTTTGTGATATGTCATGGCGTGGTGTCTGATTTTAATCAAATTGGCAAGAATCTAGCAACCTTTATCACATAGATTTGTATCAAATGCTCCTTACCACAACTTGGTATCTAATTCACAAACTTTAGTTATTTGTAACTTAGTACAAATGCTTTACAAAGATTCCTCATTTAATCTTGTTCTGGTAAAAAAAAATGTGGCAGTGATGGGTAATTCTTGTTTGCGATTTGCTGAATTTTTAGAAATCTTTACAGAATAAACTAATTCAAATACAGTTGTCCCCCTCTTATACTGCCAGCCTTTATGCAATGAAAAAGTAGCTTTAAAAGAGGAGTGGCCTCTGTTGAGGGGGGACAATTTAGTAATATTTTACTATCTTAGTGAATTTGAATTCTGTCCTGAAAATATGGTGGGAGTGGTATAATACAAGAGGGGTACTACTGGTACAAATGATGCTTGTGAGGTCGTCTATATGAAAAATTCATAATATCAGTTTGATCTGGCAAAAAACATGACTGCAATTGGCAGTTCTTTTGATTGACTGAAATCTCCTATGTTATATGTCAAAATAATTTGTAACGCGAAGTGACAAATGATGTATGTGAGGTTCTCTACATTGATTCCTCATTTCATTTAAAAAAAAAATTAAATATGGCCGTGATGAGCAATTGTTGTTTTTGAATGGCTATACATTTGTATTAAATTTTTAAAAATTTAGTACCCTGAAATTACAAGTACAAATGTTTTAACCTCATACAAATCATGTTTGTCATATCCAACAAAGATTCCTCTATTCATCTCTAGTTTGGGTCGAAGTCATATTGACAAATAATTTACTTCAAATTATCAGAGTATGCAAATTATAACAGCCTTTAAACAGGGTAGATTATATTGATAAGTGCTAAAGTACAATAAACCGACCATATTTTACTTCAAGTTATTTAAGGTAACGGCTCTTCAAAGTTTGAGATAACAGAGTTCAATTGTAATATATTTTTAAAACATCTTTATGTTTTGCAACCTAATTAAAATTGGATGTTTGTTATGAAAAGAAAGTTTAAGCTGTTATGGCATCTTTTTATTTGTGTTTTTTCTTTGGTGATACACCATGTTACATCACATTTGATGTCATGTCAGGTACATTTTTGTACCCTTTCATTCATCTTTGACTGTCCAATCTTATGCAAGACAGTTAAATATATTGACCAATAGGACAACAACTCTTGGTGTGTACTCTGTTTTAAACAGTAGGCTCATAGCTGATTGGCCAGTTGAAAATATGAAGCCTAACATGACCCCAAACAGGATGTTGTAAATGTTAGTGAATCAATCACCAAGAAAAACGGATAAACTAGATTGGTTTTGAGTCCATATCAACTGTCTTTGTACAATGAACGGCCCATATTTTATTTCAAGTTACAATGTATCCAAGGAAAGGACTTGATCAAAGTTCAAGATAACAAAGTTCAAATGTAAAATTTAAGGGTCCGAGTGGCTCAATGAGTTAGGTAGTTGGATTCCTTAACAACTCATACAAGCCTATCACCAATATGGCATGGGTTCGCACCTGGCTTTGTAAATTACAAAAAAGGGTGCATGTGCACTCGACTCGTAGCTGCAAGTGATAAAGTGTACCAGTTGCTTGCCATGGTCGGTGGTTTTCTCTGTGTACTCCGACTTCTTCGACCACTAAAACTGGTTGCCATGACATAGCTGAAAAGTGGCGTTAAACACAATAAATCAAATCAAATCAAATGTAAAATATAAAACATCTTAATCATCTTAATGTTTTGTGACATTGTTTATATCATTAGGACAAAAGGAAACACAGAGAACAAGAAAGGCTTGGAAAAGTTCATGAAAATGTGAGAGAAATGAATGAGAAGATTGTTCCAGAAAGTCTAGATGCCATGGAAGTCTTCCTTTCTGATACGTCAGCAAAAGGTATAATCTTAAACAACGGCAATGGATTTGTTGTTCTTATGAACCAAAAAAATTAATCTCTTTCACATTATACAGTCTATTATAGACCACCACAGTTTTGCATTACCAGTATTACATTAGTATGAAAGAATATTGATGTAAATGGACATCAGTGAGTATCCATTAAAGTTTATAGTACAGCATTTTTATTGCTGTACTACATTTCACAGTAGGGTCTTCAATAATTAGCATAACTAATACCCTAAAATGAGTGTGAAACAACCACACCTCATGTTAGCCTGCAGTTGAGCAGTACATATCTTCCTCATGTGCTGACTCGACTAATTAAACCACTCATTTGTAATATCCCTTAAGCAAACATTTATTAAAAAGCCCAGAACTGCTTACCCTTCTGCAGCACCTGAGTTCACGTTACTCAATCTTGGTTTTCTGTCGACCAACGTATGTCTTTTTATCCTTTTTGTTTTGGTCATTGTATTATATGGCCTTCTTTGATTTATGGCTTCCTTTGGTATCATCAAACTTTTCTTGTAGTGTTGTACTTCAGCTACCATAATTTGGGGCTGTTTTGGCAGCGATCTCATTAAGTACTGGTAGTAGGATTTTCATCTGCCTATAAATCAGTGTCTATCACCATGGTCACCACTAAGTTTGATTCCTGTTCATTGGCGAGGTGTAGTCAATACAACCTTTTTTTTTTGGCGACTTGTGACAGTCCAAATGTTTTCATTGGGGATTCTGATTTCTCCCACCAATAAAATTGAACGATATTGCTGAAATATTGTTTAAATTAGTGTTAAGCACAAATGAAACCCCTAACCTGCTACCATAGTTAGTCGAACTTTGGTAAATTGTGTTTTTCTAAAGACGTCTTTAATGGAATTCATCTGATTGATAAAATGCCTTGTACAGACGGAAATTAATTTCTGATCAAACGAAAGAAATAAATTCTTTGATTAACAGAGGAAGGAACAAGGGTCTGTGTATTTATTAATTGTTTAAAATTGAAAAACAAACTACAAGGCAACACAAAAATGGAGGAGAAAGGTGGAATATACTAGTTAAAGTTGTACAGTGAAATCTGCATAAACTGAATCCTGAATAAAACAGAGTCTTGTATAACACATATTTTAAATAAAGTCCTAAAGTAGGAAATATTTGTTAATTTGACCTGTATAACTTGAACACCTTCCTAATCTGAATACAAATGGTGGTCCCAACGAGATTTGGTACATACAGGTTTCACTATATATATATACCATTAATGTCACTAAGTCATTGTTTTGTGTATTATACATATACCTCTCTACTAAATCAATTCTCAAGGTAAAAAAAAGTGTGTATTATAATAACCAAAATATGGTAAATTAAATTTAATTTTACAGTGAAAGTTGCTGCTGAGATGTGTAAAAAGATAGAAGAAGGTGAAATATTTGAGGTAAGGAAATTAATATAGGATAAGATCAGTTTTAATTACAAGATCATTACCAATTAGTTAATAAATAATGCAAGACTGGTATTTAAACTCCAATCTGAATACAATCAGCTGTTATAATACACTGTGCTCTCTCTAACATCTATCAGAACCTAATTAGAGGTCATATCCAGATGAACTTTCACATATGAATATTTTTATCAAAAATCAATCAATAAAAGATCATTCCTTGTGTTTCAATGTGTAATTAAAAAGCTTGAAAGGCACTATTAGATTTTACTGATAGTTAATGTACAGTCAAACCTGCCCATGTGGTCACCTCTATTCAGCAGCCCCCTGTATTGAAAGGTCACATTTTTCTTGTTCTGTTATAGGAAATTTCTTATCAATTGAACCTCTTTTAAGAGGTCACCTGTTTTATAAGGCCACTTTTCCTTTATCCCAAAGAAGGCCTCTTAATACAGGTTTGACTGTATTTTGTTTTTTTTATTGTTTATTTTGGTCTGAAGGTCCTTGTTAGCTATTGTCTTCACTTTACATCTGTTTTAATCTTTGTATGTTAACATCTTTTTGTATGAAACTATAATGTCAAATGGAAAGAGCCTGAATGTAGCTAGTTGATGCCTTTTTCATTATTTGTTGGATATCAATGGTTATTTTATAACTTTACTTATATATTTTATATTACAGAACAAAGAACTGCTGGAAAACAGAAAATCTAGAAAAAATAGATGGGATGAGTTTTTACAAGGACAGTATCAAAACTGTGATGAAATTGATAAAGACTTTAATGAGCAAGTGGAGCGTCTTAAAAAACATTATGATGAATTAGAGGATAAATTAGGATATTCTACGAAAACACTACACGATTGATTTAAATATTAATTAATTTGTTCATTAAGCCATTATTATTATTAAACCATGTTCAAAGGGAAACTTCACAAAAACTTAGGATCCCTCATATTTTTATCTGGACTGAAAGGTAATGATAGCTAGATACATGCATAGTCGTCACTGGACATCCATTGCTGTCATTGTAAACATTTTATAAAATTCCAATCATGATTTCCTTGAGAGAAGGTTGCTACTAACTAGGAAGCAGCTGAACCAAGGGTTCCTAGTGGTTCAGTTGAAGTTGTCATTTTGAAAGTTTTATAGTCGCCACCATTACTCTATTAACCGTTACAGTATTTCTGTCACAAATGACCACTGATATGTTTTGTTTGTAGTAATCACAAACCAATCCTTTCCTCATTTATGACTTGGTTTGTAACACTAGAGAAAGTTGATCTGGTGATCACAGATACCCCTGCATTAAAGTTTGAAAAGATTTGGTTTTGAGTGGTACTTTAAATATCATTCGGAAACCTAAAAAGTCCCTATTTTCTAAGAGAAAAAGGGCCATAACACAGGAATGGTAAATGTGAAATACACTGTAATCGAACTTAACCTGTATTTAATGGTCCACAGCATTGTGTTAAAGTTTGAAAAGATTTAATTGAGCCATACTTTAAATATCATCCGGAAACCTAAAAAGTCCCTATTTTCTAAGAGAAAAAGGGCCATAACTCATGAACGGTTAATGTGAAATACACCGTAATCAAATTTAACCTGTATTTTATGGTACACAGCAATGTGTGAAAGTTTGAAAAGATTTGGTTGAGCGGTACTTTAATTATTATCCGGAAACCAAAAGTGTGATGGACGGACGGACGAACGGACATGAGTGGGGGTATAAAAAGAGTAACATGACAGTTGCCATAGTGAAGTAGGAACTGCTTACCCTTTCGGAGCACCTGAGTTCTCTCCCAATTTTCGTGTTGCTCAATCTTAAGATTTCTGTGTAGTGTTTTGTCCTTTTTTCCTCTTTAGCTCAGCTTGCCAAAGGCAATGTGAGCTTTTGCCATCACTTGGCATCTGTCGTCTGTTAACTTTTCACATTTTAATCTTTATCTCGGAAACCCCTCAGCCAAATGAACTGAAACTTGGTAGGAAGCATCTATGGAAGATCCTCTATTAAAATTGCTCATTTCGTCCCGATCCATTAACAAACATTGCCACCACAGGCCATTCTTGTTTCTGATTGGCTGATTTTTAAAAATCTTCTCCTCTGAAACTGCTTGGCCAAATGAACCGAAACTTGGTAGGAAGCATCTATGGAAGGTCCTCTGTAAAGATTGCTCATTTCGTCCCGATCCGTTAACAAACATGGCCGCCACAGGCAATTCTTGTTTCTGATTGGCTGATTTTTTAAATTCTTCTCTAAAACCGTTTGGCCAAATGAACTGAAACTAGGTAGAAAACATCTATGGAAGGTCCTCTGTTAAGATTGCTCATTTCTTCCCGATCCATTAACAAACATTGCCACCACAGGCCATTCTTGTTTCTGATTGGCTGATTTTTAAAAATCTTCTCCTCTGAAACTGCTTGGCCAAATGAACCGAAACTTGGTAGGAAGCATCTATGGAAGGTCCTCTGTAAAGATTGCTCATTTCGTCCCGATCCGTTAACAAACATGGCCGCCACAGGCAATTCTTGTTTCTGATTGGCTGATTTTTTAAATTCTTCTCTAAAACCGTTTGGCCAAATGAACTGAAACTAGGTAGAAAACATCTATGGAAGGTCCTCTGTTAAGATTGCTCATTTCTTCCCGATCCATTAAGAAACATGGCCACCACAGACAATTCTTGTTTCTGATGGGTTGATTTTTTTAAAATCTTCTCCTCTGAAACCGCTTTGCCAAATGAACTGAAACTTGGTAGGATGCATCTATGGGCGGTCCTCTGTGAAGATTGCTCATTTCGTTCCGATCCATTGACAAATATGGCCACCACAGGCAATTCTTGTTTCTGATTGGTCGATTTCTAAAAATCTTCTATTCTAAAACAGCTTGGCCAAATGGACCGAAACATGGTAGGAAGCATCTATGGAAGGTCCTCTATAGGAATTGCTCATTCCATTTTGATTCGTTAACAAACATGGCCACCATAGGCAATTCTTGTTTCTGATTGGTTGATTTCTAAAACAGCTTTTCCTCTGAAACCTCTTGGCCAAATGATATGAAACTTGGTAGGAAGCATCTATGGAAGGTCCTCTATGGAGATTGCTCATTTTGTTTTCATCCATTAACAAACATGGCCACCACAGGTAATTCTTGTTTCAGATTGGTCGATTTCTAAAAATCTTCTTCTCTGAAATTGCTTTGCCAAATGAATCGAAATTTGGTGGGTAGCACCTATGGAAGGTTCTGTATTAAGTTTCCTCAGCAGAATGAAAGGTGATCGACACAAGCTCAGCCCACTGAGCCTCTAGTTCTTTTGGCCGTTGTATTGTCTGTCCCTCTTTGATTTATGGCTTCTGATTACCCCTTTGGTAACTTCTAACTTTTCTAGTCACAGACATGGGAACAAATTGTGCTCCTCACATTGTTGATTTGGTGCATACTGCTGTGAATCTCAATTTATGGCTAAACTTCAAACACCCTTCTAAGTACATACTGATTAGTTTATTTTTAGGTAATTGCAGATACCTAGACAATATTTTAACTATCTACGAATCTAATTTACATGTATGTAAAACAAATTTATCAGCAGGAACTTGAATTGAATAAGACCAACAATATGAACGACTCGTGTAAATTTTGGATTTAGAAATGTCCCTTTCATATGGTAAATTTATCAGCTGTTTACGACAATACAATTTTGCTTTTCTTATCATCAATTTTCCTCTTTTAAATTCTAACTTATTAGCTAGTATTATGTTAACTACAAGCATTTACAGCCACTGCTAAATGTATTTACCATGTTTATGTTGTCATTCATTTTTGTGATAGTGTGTCTTATTTAGTGGAAACAAATCTGCAAGTTTTTAATTGTTTGTTTATATCTATATTTCCCGTGGAGATCATATTATCAAGAGGGGAGGTGGGATGGAGTCCCATTAATATACAAATGTAGTTTAACAAAAAACCTAGATTAACACAGCCACATTTTATGCCTGTCCCAAGCCAGGACTTGGATTTTGATTGATATAATTTTTAGTTCACCTGGACCAAAGGTCCATGTGAACTATTGCCATCACTTGGCGTCCGTCGTCTGTAGTCTGTCGTCTGTAAACTTTTCACATTTCAAGCTTCTTCTCCGAAACCACTTGGCCGATTGGAACCGAACTTAGCAGGAATGTTCCTTGGATGGTCCTCTACAAAGTTACTGTTTTTCGTTCCAGTCGGATATTCAATATGGCTGCCAAGGCCAATAATATGCTCTGATTGGCTGAAATTTCAAAGATCTTCTTCTCCGAAACTAATGAACTGACTGAACCCAAACTGTAAAGGAATGATCATTGGAATGTCCTTTACCAAGTTACTGTTTTTTATGCTGATCGGAAATCCAAGATGGCCGCCATCGCAGGACATAGATTAACATTGGACCCTATGGGAAAATGTTCAAATGCCTTCTTCTCAGAAACTACAAATATGATTAAAACCAAACTGTACATGAATGTTCATTGGATGGTCCTCTACAATCTTAAGGTTTTTTGTTCCGATATGAAATTCAAAATGGCGTCTATGGCAGGACTTAGTTTAACATTGGACCCTATGGGAAAAATGTTTCAAAATGCTTCTTCTCTGAAACCACTTGGACAGTTGAAACCAAACTGCCCAGGAATGATCATTGGAAGGTCCTCTACAAATTTTCTGTTTTTTATGCCGGTCGGAAATCCAAGATGGCCACCACCGCAGGACATAGATTAACATTGGACCCTATGGGAAAATGTTCGAATGCCTTCTTCTCAGAAACTACAAATATTATTAAAGCCAAACTGTACATGAATGTTCATTGCATGGTCCTCTACAATCTTAAGGTTTTTTGTTCCGATATGAAATTCAAAATGGCGGCTACGGCAGGACTTAGTTTAACATTGGACCCTATGGGAAAAATGTTTCAAAATGCTTCTTCTCTGAAACCACTTGGACAGTTGAAACCAAACTGCCCAGGAATGATCATTGGAAGGTCCTCTACAAATTTTCTGTTTTTTATGCCGGTCGGAAATCCAAGATGGCCGCCACTGCAGGACATAGATTAACATTGGACCCTTTGGGAAAATGTTCAAATGCCTTCTTCTCAGAAACTACAAATATTATTAAAGCCAAACTGTACATGAATGTTCATTGGATGGTCCTCTACAATCTTAAGGTTTTTTGTTCCGATATGAAATTCAAAATGGCGGCTACGGCAGGACTTAGTTTAACATTGGACCCTATGGGAAAAATGTTTCAAAATGCTTCTTCTCTGAAACCACTTGGACAGTTGAAACCAAACTGCCCAGGAATGATCATTGGAAGGTCCTCTACAAATTTTCTGTTTTTTATGCCGGTCGGAAATCCAAGATGGCCACCACCGCAGGACATAGATTAACATTGGACCCTATGGGAAAATATTCAAATGCCTTCTACTCAGAAACTACAAATATGATTAAAGCCAAACTGTACAAGAATGTTCATTAGATGGTCCTCTACAAACTTTACGTTTTTTGTTCCGGTATGAAATTCAAAATGGCGGCTACGGCAGGACTTAGTTTAACATTGAACCCTATGGGAAAAATGTTTCAAAACGCTTCTTCTCTGAAACCACTTGGATAATTGAAACCAAACTGCCTAGGAATGATCATTGGAAGGTCCTCTAGAAATTTTATGTTTTTTATGCCGATCGGAAATCCAAGATGGCCGCCACCACAATACATAGATTAACATTGGACCCTATGGGAAAATGTTCAAATGCCTTCTTCTCAGAAACTACAAATATGATTAAAGCCAAACTGTACATGAATGTTCATTGGATGGTCCTCTACAATCTTAAGGTTTTTTGTTCCGATATGAAATTCAAAATGGCGGCTACGGCAGAACTTAGTTTAACATTGAACCCTATGGGAAAAATGTTTCAAAATGCTTCTTCTCTGAAACCACTTGGACAGTTGAAACCAAACTGCCCAGGAATGATCATTGGAAGGTCCTCTACAAATTTCCGTTTTTTATGCCGGTCAGAAATCCAAGATGGCCGCCACCGCAGGACATAGATTAACATTGGACCCTATGGGAAAATATTCAAATGCCTTCTACTCAGAAACTACAAATATGATTAAAGCCAAACTGTACATGAATGTTCATTAGATGGTCCTCTACAAACTTTACGTTTTTTGTTCTGGTATGAAATTCAAAATGGCGGCTACGGCAGGACTTAGTTTAACATTGGACCCTATGGGAAAAATGTTTCAAAATGCTTCTTCTCTGAAACCACTTGGACAGTTGAAACCAAACTGCCCAGGAATGATCATTGGAAGGTCCTCTACAAAGTTTCTGTTTTTTATGCCGGTCGGAAATCCAAGATGGCCACCACCGCAGGACATAGATTAACATTGGACCCTATGGGAAAATGTTCAAATGCCTTCTTCTCAGAAACTACAAATATGATTAAAGCCAAACTGTACATGAATGTTCATTGGATGGTCCTCTACAAACTTTGCGTTTTTTGTTCCGATATAAAATTCAAAATGGCGGCTACGGCAGGACTTAGTTTAACATTGGACCCTATGGGAAAAATGTTTCAAAACGCTTCTTCTCTGAAACCACTTGGATAATTGAAACCAAACTGCCCAGGAATGATCATTGGAAGGTCCTCTACAAGGTGTGTGTTTTTTATGCCGATCGGAAATCCAAGATGGCCACCACCGCAGGACATAGATTAACATTGGACCCTATGGGAAAATGTTCAAATGCCTTCTTCTCAGAAACTACAAATATGATTAAAGCCAAACTGTCCATATGTGTGTACATTGGATGGTCCTCTACAAACTTTACGTTTTTTGTTCCGATATGAAATTCAAAATGGCGGCTACGGCAGGACTTAGTTTAACATTGGACCCTATGGGAAAAATGTTTCAAAACGCTTCTTCTCTGAAACCACTTGGATAATTGAAACCAAACTGCCCAGGAATGATCATTGGAAGGTCCTCTACAAGGTGTGTGTTTTTTATGCCGATCGGAAATCCAAGATGGCCACCACCGCAGGACATAGATTAACATTGGACCCTATGGGAAAATGTTCAAATGCCTTCTTCTCAGAAACTACAAATATGATTAAAGCCAAACTGTACATGAATGTTCATTGAATGGTCCTCTACAAAATATACGTTTTTTATTCTGATATGAAATTCAAAATGGCGGCTACGGCAGGACTTAGTTTAACATTGTACCCTATGGGAAAAATGTTTCAAAATGCTTCTTCTCTGAAACCACTTGGACAGTTGAAACCAAACTGCCCAGGAATGATCATTGGAAGGTCCTGTTTTTTATGCCGATCGGAAATCCAAGATGGCTGCCACCGCAGGTCATAGTATTAACACAGAACCATATGGGGAAAATACAGAAATATATTCTTCTCTGAAGCTATTGCACTGATTGAACCTAAACTGTGCATCAATCATTGGAAGGTCCTTTACAAACTTTGTGTTTTTTATGTTGATCGTAATTCCAAGATGACGCAGGACATAGTTTTTACATAGGACCAATTGTTTTTTTTTATTACCAGGTGAACGATACAGGCTCTTGAGAGCCTCTGGTTTATGTTGTTGTCTATTTTTCCAGTCCAATGAGTTGAGGTGAGATGTAGTTGTCATTTTGTTGATATTGGTGGAATTGTTGACCATCGCCAACTTTTCACGATAGCCTGTATGTATATGTACTGGTACATGTATATACATGTTTTATAAAGTAATCACTATAATGAAAATAATTAACAAATTACAGAAACAAAAATCATAATGCAATTAAAAAAAATATTTTATTTCATCTTTCACCAAAATAAGCAGAAATCATTATGAATATCATTATATTAATAAAATTATAAATAATAATTATTATATAGATAGCTGTGAATTACAGAATTTTCTAAGTTAAATAAAAATGATAATTTCACAGTGAAATTATTGTTTTATTTTCACTCTTGCTATATTTCCCGCCATTTTATTTTTGGAGCAACTTTTCTGTATGTTTTACAGTTACGTCCCTATGACAGCTTCGTATACAAAATATTAAATTTGCCATGTTTTCTGAAGCGATACACATTATAGTATATCCCTATGCTACACACGTAATATAACGTAATTAAATTCATTTTATATTAAATTTGATTTGAAACATTGTTTTATCTATATAATAAATACTATAACTAATTGACAAATTTCATTATCGAAAATTTTTCTCTTGTGACCAAATAACGTTGTAACTCGCTTGTGCACTGCTCACATGCTTGAGTTACTGCATTATTTAGTCGTTCATCATGACATATTTTTGATAATGAAACTCACCAATTAGTTAATAATAAATTGAAATTACATAGAGGTATAAAAAAACAACTTTTTTCAAGTATTTCTAGGTATCTAGGTAAATTGTATCAAGTATTTTAGAGAATACCCATAGGTGTAGACACATCGTTTGATCAATTAATTAAAGGTGTAAAACATTTTTTGTTCAAGTATTTCCAGATTTAAACACCATTTTTGTTCAATTAATTAAAGGTATCATTTTTTTTAATTAACTTTGAACATTAAGGCTCATAAGTACATACAAATAACAAAAAATATACAAATTATAAAGCCTATTTAGCACAATATAAATGTAGGTGTAGATATAAAAAAAAACACCTCTTTTGTATAAATGTATAAAAACTACTCATTTGTTCAAGGATTTCAAGACATAAACATATCTTTTGTTCAAGGATTTCCAGGTATAAAAATAACTCTTTTGCTTAAATATACCAAGGTATAAACACAGCCTATTTTGATAAATTATTTTCAGGTAAACATACCCCTCTTAAGTACTTCAAGGTAAAAAATAAGTAACTTTATCAAGTATTTCAAGGTATAAAAAACAACTCTCAATTATTTCAAGGAATAAACACATATTTTGTTTTAGTATTTCTAGGTATAAATACAAACAGAGATCAATTAAATCAAGGTATAAAGACCTCTTTTGTTCAAATATTTAAAGGTATAAAAAATTCTTGTTCAAGTATTTCAATACCATACAAAAATTTGTTTAGGACATGTATGGAGTATAATTAGTCATGGATATTTTGCCTGGGTGGACACAGGAGTCACAAAAATATAAGTCATGTCATGTAAGTGTACTTAAGTACTAGAGTATACTACATTTTTAAGATATAAACAGGTAGATTTATGGAACACTATATCTATTGACAAAAATACTTCAATTCTAAAACTGGACACTGGTACCAGTACCAACAGAGCTGCCTAGCGTGTCCCCAGGTGGTGGATATGGGGGAGCCCTCTCTGTAAGGGATGTCCACGTAATAAAATGGAAAGCCTGACTATTGACCCTAGTGGGTGACTTGTTTGGAGAGGGCCATGCTCTCTGCATGCTAATGACTTCTTTTATAGATTTGAAGAAAAAAAATCATAATTTTCAGGTGTCTAACTGTCTTAACAGCATTAGAAAGGAATCTCATGGAAAATTCAAAATCATGAAAACAATTTTTCTTGTGCAAAGACTTGCCTTAAGTAATTTCTTTTTATAAATATGACATCACTTGTATTTGGTTTGACATTTGATAATTATCAGCTGATGACTTCACTTGTGTGTTAATGTTAATCTGTTAAATTGTTTGCATTCGGATAAATGATCATAAATAGTTTGATGCCATTGACTTTGTTTATTCCATAATAAGACTTCTATTATACACAAACTTTTACTTTAAATGTGTTCTACTTGTGAATTTCAAAAAGGCAAAAATCGAAAATTTGAAATAATCATGGAAGAAAACAATGGAGTTACTCCCCCTTATGTGGTCCACTGGCTAATAAACTGTGCAATTTTTATATATTTCAGAGAACATATTCATTGTAAATATTTAAAAAAAAAATACTAAATAAAATAATTAACATCTGAAAAATTACAAAATAAATCATGTTACTGTCACCTTTAAGATATAATATTTTTTTTAAATATACATTACATATACACGTATCTATAAATCTGCCACAACCATTATCAAAATATAGTCAAAATTGGATGAAAAATAAAAATTCTATATACTTTCCAAATTGGCAAAAATTCAGAATTTGGGCTCCTTTCAGACCCATTTTTGAAATAAAATACCAACATCTTTTATGGCCCATTAATAAGTCATTAAAATGATCATTTTGCACTAAATCTGCATTGAAATTGGATGAAAAATGAAAAGTTAAAATATGAAAATTTCTCCTTTTATGCCAAACACAGTAATAATTTTTCCTGAGGTATTTGTTAAATTAAACCATCAAAATCAGATGAAGAAGAATTCTCTGTGTACAAATAATAGAAACGTCCATTTTTCCAACTTGGACTTGTTTGGGAACGAGTAGGGTTATAATACCCCAAATCAATAACAACCTTTATTCAGTGTCAAGGATCATTGTGTTGAAAATTCAGAAGAATCTGTCGACTACAATTTAAGTTGTTACACGGAAACCATTCTGTCTACAGACGGATGACATACAACAACAGTGCCATACCATAAAACATAATATGACTGCAAAATTGTTGTGGTCATATTAAAATGGTCTTGCCTTGTTCTAAATGAATAATGCAGACGTACTTGGTGTAATAAGTTCAAACTCTTGATAGAATTTAGATGATGAAATACATAAAATGGAAAAATGATCCTGCATTGCACACTTGAAAAATCCCCCCTCAAAATTCACATAAACATTTCAAGAATCTCACAGATTGCTAAACTCAAAGAATCACATGTATGAAATATTCATGAAATAAGGATTTACCTGTATGCTGCCAACAAATCTACTGACTTACCAAAAAATAAACAGCACCAGTTATAAAGGAATACCAAATCATGTTTTTTTTCAATTGAGAACATAAAAAGTACTGTTTGCAAGCATCAAGACCTACTGTTTTTTCAAACAAAAGTTAATCATCCCATTTCACTTGACAGTATAAAAGTTTGTGTTGTATGGTTCCTACAAGCATTCCATCTTTATACATTGATGCTACCGTTGAGCCCCACAAGGTGTGCCCATCATCACTTAACAATTCTGTAATTCTAGTAACTGTGCCATCTTTCATATAAAGTTTAATAACCTGTAACAAATTTAACAGTGTACCAGTACTTCACTATTTACAGGAGGTACTTTTTAATAAAATTTTAATATTTTCACGTATTTCTTGTACAACACTTTTTGAAATCAGGAGGCACCAAATACCATTTTAAATGTGTAAAAGTACCTGGTACCGCCCCTAATTAAAAGGCCTGATATAGTAACTCAAATCTTAATCAGTGATAATATCAGGTGCATTTTGTGTTCACATAAATTACTTACAACCACTCAAATATAACAAAAAACAATCCATTTTTCTTCAATTGATTTTAAAATGTTGAGTGAGTCAGTGCATCGTTTAGTTGTTTAATGCCAAGTGAACAATTTTTCAGCTATATCATACCAAGAATAAGTTACATTTGATGACATGATCATTATGGGCCCTTTCTACTAGACCAACATGCTTGGTTGGAATATTATAGTGCTAGCTAACTGTATTATAGTGCTAGCTCACTGAATCAACTATCAGAAAGTAGACATGTCACTACACTCAAACAAATTTTCCTGATTCCAAGCCAAACAATCTTTGCTCATACTCCTTCTGCTGCATGTATAGATGGAGAAGCAGCAAATACCAATTTTATAGTCTTTGGTTTGACCCGATAAGGGCTTGAATGATCTACCACACTGGAGACAATCATTCTTACCATTGTACCACTGATGCAGTTTTAAAATGTTTAAAACATCCCCTGATAGAGATGTTCTTGATATATAGTTTGTGTATAAATTAGGTTTGCACCTGTCAAGGAATAAAGATGCTTGAGTGCTAACAAGGTTTAAAGGTTTGAATCTGTTTAAAAACCTATTTTGCTATTGCACTAACATTTTTACACCGTTTATAATCTTTCAAGGAGAATAACTCTTAAAAATTCTCGTAGCTTGTGCATTAGTTATTTTGCTAGTGTGTTAAAAAACATTTTAAAGGGTCATAAGTCTTAAAATCCTTGATGAAAAATTACAGTGTATGAATGACTGAGAAATTATCCATATATAGCTTGTGCATAAATTTGGATTTGTTACATATGCTGTCACACCTGACAGGCCACCTATGATTCACCAAACTATAAGCTGAGTATAACATTGTTACAACATATACATTTTACAGGGATCATCCAATTGTAACAAACACTGCCATGCTATAGGGAGGTGTCAATCAACAAGATTTACCTGTGATGGAGTTGAATGTTCAGGATCATCCAAATGTAACAAACACTTCCATCCTATAGGGTGTGAACCAATTAACACATTGCCATCTTTGTCCAATAAAAGGTTGTCAGGAATTGTATCTAAATACAAGGCCTAAAATGAAGAAAAGTCTTAGTCATTAGTATACCAGTGAGAAACGATTGACTTCATTCTCACTTCAGTATGTATGCCCAATCTATTGTTATGGTATTTAACACTACCTTACTTTCAACAATATCTCAGTTACATCATGGTGGTCAGTTATATTGGTGGAGGAAACTGGAGCAAGTCACTGACAAACTTTATCACATAATGTTGTATCGAGTACACCTCACCATGAGTGGGATTCAAACTCACAACTATACTGGGGATAGGCACCAATTGCAAAGGTAGTTGTAAATCTAACTACCGTATGATCATGACTACGACAGTCCCAGTTTCAGTTACAGACAACAAACAGTTTGTACCTGGTAAACTTTTTCACTTAAGGTACATATACCTCATTAGTGTAATGATAGCGGTTAATATAAACAATTCATCCACTTACCACTGTAAACCACTTAAATCCACCATGCTTCATCTGTAAAATTATCTTATTTTCCACAGAATAACAGAAAGTACTTTCATTATTACAAGATAAGAAAAAACATATGGCATACAAATTTTAACAGAAATTTACCTGATGAAAAGTCAAAGTTCCATTTTTATGCCTTCTGAAAGTATGGAATTTCTTTTCTGCAGCTTCTGCCATATATAAGTACCTGTCATATATAAATCATAACACTCATTATACTGGTCTATATGTTGACCATATGTAGCAAAAGTATATAGCACTAGTTTAAAATTCAACCATGATTATTGTTGTTTGTTTGATGGTGTTTAACGCCACTTTCAACAATATTTAAGTTATATTGTGGCGGTCAGTTTTAGTGGAGGAAACGGGATAACCCGGAGAAAACCACTGACCTGTTGCAAGTCACTGACAAACTTTACCACATAAGGTTGTACACCTCGACCTGATCAAGATTTGAACTCACAACATCAGTGGTGATAGGCACTGATTGCATAGGTAGTTGTTAATCCAACTACCATATGATCACGGCCACGACGGCCCCTCAATCATGATTACAAATTGGTCATACAATATTCAAAATACACAGGTAAGTCAGGTAATATTATTTTTGACATACTGTTAATCAATTTCTGATTGCTGAAACTAATTCCCATGGTTATCATCACAAAATCACATCATCACAGATATTGCATTGAAAATTGAAAGAAGTTGTAGATACAGGAACTTTGTAAACAATCAGAGGATAATTTCATAGCAAATAGAACGTCTACAAGTTTTTGAAACATTAAAATTTTAAACAGATAATGAACAAAATAAATGTATATGTTATTTTCTTTGAACTTTGCATGAAAGGGAACCCTTTTGCCCACCTAAAAGGGAGATAACTCCTGTAAAATATATATTTTTAGAATCAAAGTCGGAAATGTGCAAATGGTATACCATGAATAACAATATATTCACATTATCCTTACTTTTTGTCAGGAGTTAAAACAATACCATTAGGAGTAACAAATCCTTCATCTTGCTTACGGAATTTGCTACCATCATAATACATCACATTTCCGAATCGTAATGGTATTATCATTTCTAACAGGTGATAAAAGGGCGTCTTGTAATAAGCGTAGTTGGTGAAGTAAAAACTTTCCTCACTGTCCATAGCAACGTCATTCACACTGAAATTAAATAATCAATACCTATAATTAATTGTATTGTCAGTTTCCATAGAAATGCTTTCATACAAATCTTAATTAAGAAATAAATCATGGAAGTCAGAATGTGTTGCGAGTTTTAACATGGATTGGTGGATACAAATACGGTAGTATACTTTGATTGGAAGACGGTAATTTATATTTACGTTTGCTGAAAATGTCACACACAATTTATGCTGCCAATGGAAAAGTCAGTCACATTCACCAGCGCATGTGCTAAAAGATTATACCAAATGGATAACTCGCTCGTTTGTTAACAAAGCGAAAGAAGGAGGTCATGTTAGAATAATGCTTTAGTTTTGATAAGTCAAATATTATTCCCCTTTTCAATTCTAATAAAAAGCTTAATCAACTTTGGATAAATTGAGAATTCCAGCGTTAAATCAAAGCAAAAAAGACTCCATAGTATTCGTGTCCAGCTTTGTCACTGATAACAAATTTTTTAACATGCAATTTAGTCAAAGTTAAAAATGAGCGACTACAGACTAGACAATATTGCTACCATATCTGTAAACATGTTTATAAATGTATTAAATGCTGCCTACCCTTCGGTGGTGTTATGCTTGCCTTTTTTGAGTGTTTCCCTCCTTAAAAAGCAACATAAAGGTGTGACAGGAAAGTCTGGTAGTCAAGAAAATGTTCCACATGAGAACAAGTCACATTTTGATGAGATGATAATGATATCCCCTTTGTACTTGACCAACATGCTGAGTTGGATTTTATTAGAGCTAGCTCACTGAAACAGTATGTGTACATGTTGTTTCACTCGGACACATTATTCTGATTCCAAGCCAACCAGTCTTTGCTCTTTCTTCTTAGTTCTGTGTGCTTAGTGGAGAAGCAACAAATACCAATTTTATAGTCTTTGGTTTGACCTGATCAGGACTCGAATCCACGATCTCTTGCATTCGAGGTGAGCATGCAAACCATTACACCAACAATGTGGGTAACTTTATATAGAAACTTTCCTACAATGTAATAAGTCTGACGATAGGTTAGGATCGTCTTTAAATTATATTTTTTAGCATACCTTTTTTTTTAAATTAATTTCAGCTCATCAGAATTACACCTAGGGACTATGTTGAATTTCAAATGGACCACAAAATCACAAGTAATTTAAAGGACCATGTATCAGAACACAATATTACTTACAACTGCCTTCTCAGTTGTTTAGGAGGAAAATATTTAAATGTAAAAAGCTTACCTGAATTGGTAAGACACAATGGACACCAAGCAATGTTATAGACAATATATCATATGTACATTGTCGGAAAATACAACATTTATTTGTACGAGTTTGAGATTTTCTGCCTCATTTCACACCGAGTGCAAATGAATTTTATATTTTCTGTTAATGTACGTATATTGTATTTATTCTGCAATGTCAAAAAGTCAAAAACAACTGCCAAATTGTCTAAAAGAGCAGAATCAAGTTTTGTTCTATTTGTTTTTGATGGTGTCATCTGTGAAATCAGCACCTATACTATTACTGTTTCTTACTGTCGCTCACCATGAATCAGGTACCAGAAAAACAATATCTTGGTCAGTGACCGTATAAACCAAAAATTTATCCAGTCAATGAAATTTGACTGCTCAATTAAAACTAATGCAGGATAAAATAATTTTATTTGCCCGGTCTACAAACCGAAATCAACATATTTAATGAAAATATGTACTTACAAGTGTATAGCTGGATCTATGTATGTCTGTAAGTGTGTTAACTGTTTGTCTTTAGCAGAAAACTGAAACTTTTCAATTGAGTCACAAGTAGAACCATGATTTACCACCAGTACTATGACTTTCTCTAAAGGAATAACAAATACTAGTGATCAATTCTTTTTCATTTTTTGTGTGTGTTTTGGAGTGCTTGTCAGAGAATTGATTGATTGATTGATTGATTGATTATTGCTTAACATCAAGTAATCAGTAGAATTTTAGATATATTCATGGTGATGACAAAATTTACAAACAATAAATCATATTGGTAACTAAGAGGCTTTGAATCACTTACTATTTATTATCAATTTATTATTCAATGATCATTTAACATTGGTGGTGTAATGGTTAGCATGCATGACTGGAGTGTGGTAGATGGTGGATCAAACCAAACACTATATTAAATTGGTATTGCCAGCTTCTCCGCTAAGCATGCAGCATTAAGGAGTAAGAGCAAAGACTGGTTGGCTTGGAATCAAGATAATGTGTCCATGTGGAATGATAGGTCTATATGCAGACTGTTGTTTCAGTGAACTAGCACTATAAACAATTCCACTTGTGTTGGTCTAGTACAGAGCAGACAACATCAACATCTCATCTGAATATAACTGTCTCATAATGATATACCTGAAAAATGGCTCACTTGGCATTGAACAACAATCACTCACCCAATGATCATTCATGTACCATGTGGGCTCAATAAGTTTTTTGTTTCTGAAGAGATACATAAACATTTCTTCATTGGGTCCTTCTTAATGTGTTCATGTTTTGTCGAGGACCATCTTGGATTTCCGATGGCAACAAAATTACAGAGGTTAATTCTGGGAATATTCCTGCCAATTTCCCCTTTTTTTAATGGTTCAGTTGTTTCAGAGAAATAGATTTTTTAATCATTTTAATCCATCAAGTTTGTATTTTTTAAGAAACACTTTCACCAGTATTCATTTTGCAACAGGGTACAGTATAATAATAAGTCCTGAGATGGTGGATGCATCAAATTTCTGACCAGCACAAAAAGCATACACTTTGTAAATAGCCATCTTAAGATCATTCACACAAAATAAAATTACAAACCAGTTTAAAAAAAACTCTAGATATTTAAAACTCATCCAATCAAATTGTATTATTGACTAAGTCTTTGGTAGTCATTTTGAACCTCGGTTGGCACCAATCACAAATTCTGATGTCCTTTTGAGAATATTGTAAAAGTATTAATATTTGCAGTAATTTTCGCTATTTTCAAGGTCAGTAAAAAAAAAATGAAAAGCAATACCCGTGAAAAACTCTCCACAAATATTAACCCATTCCAGATAAGGTTGGGTTATGGTGTTTAATGCCACTTTCAACAATATTTCAGTTATATCATGCCGGTCAGATTTATTGGTGGAGGAAACCAGAGTACACGGAGAAAACCACCGACCTGCCGCAAGTGACTGACAAACTTTATCACTTTAAAATATCCTATAGGAGTTGGTTGATTGTACATAATTTATATTTTATAGATTCTAATTGATACATTTATTTTGTCATGCTAAATGTCATTCAACACAAAACTGCTGATTTGTTGACAGCAAACTCAATTTGCAACCATCAATTTAATGACTTACGTTGACAAATAATAAAATACAATACCTCTTAATTACCTGTATTATCATGCCATATTCCAATACCATGTGGTGCAAAATCTGACTGGTTAAACTGGTTCCCAACAATTTTTAATTCTTCTATTCCTTTGTCTGGCTGGTTAAAATCAAAAAGGTATATCCGTCCTTTCCCATTGTGTTTCTTTTGATACTCTTTCACTTTAGGGCTAGCTGTAGGCATGATAATACCCTGAATCATAAAATAAGAAAATTTAAAGGGCTACGCTGGACACAGCATGATACGATTGCAATAAGTCGACATAAAAAGATTTTTACTGCACAAGTTTTACTGTAATAAAGTTCAACTCAGTAGGTATGGAAATCCTCTGGATTACTACCTCAATCCCTTGACACAATCAATTAATGAAGGGCTATGCAGAGCGAAGCATGATACGGCCACAGCAAAGGAAAGCATGGGAAAATTGAACAAGTGTATATTAAAAGCAATTGTGGACATGGTATTTTGCTTGATACAGTAAATTGCTGAACACAATAATAGGTTCGATGCAGTAATATGCTGTAAACAGTTATGTGTTAGACCAACTGTATTTGGGACATTTGTCTTGTTTTTCTATTTCAAGTGTTAAATATGCCTTCCAAATATGTGAGCACCTGAGTTCACCACCAGTTTTTAGTAGGGTTCATGTTGCTCAATCTTTAGTTTTCTGTGTATTGTTTTGTAGATCATTGTTTGTCCTTTTTCATTTGGTCACTGTGTTGTCTGTCTCTCTTCAATTTATGGTGTAATATTACCCTTTTGGTATCTACAAACTTTTCTTGGCTCCTTTTGGTAAAGTTTATCTCCGAAACCGCAAGAGATAGATGAAATATGCTAAATGTTGAATTTCTGACCCCTTTTTGAAATAAAATACCAATTTTTTTTTTATTGCTCATCAATAACCCATTTTGCAACAAAAAAAACAACAAACTTTAAAATAGGAAGAAAAACAAAAAAGTTTTCCCCTTTTGTTTACCTTTTATGTAGTTACATAATAATGCTATCATTTTTCTGAAAGGGATTTTCCTAAGGAATACATTAAAAAAAAAAACACCATAAAAAACAGATGAACAATAAATTATTCATAACCATATACATGGAAACACCCTTTTTGGCTCCATTGGGCATCTTTTTTCTGCTGAAGATTTGACTAAACAATGAAATATATGATTTCAAATTCAAGACTAGAAAATTGAATGCCCTCATCTCAACCTTATCCACCTCAACCCTCCCCCCTTCCCAATTTACTACCTTAACTTTTGGTTTGGTTCTGAGGAATGTGTAGGGGTATACAGCAAAGAAAACGTCTTGAAGAGCAAAAATGGATTTTTAATATAACTTAATTTGAAGGAATGGTATATTATTCATCGGATATGATGTAGAAAACTTATGTATAGACTTTAAAAGGTGTTTGTGTCTTAGTTTGTGTCTAAGACACATACAATGTCCCCGCGGTTATAATTGCAAAAGGGTAAACCAATGTTTTGCTTATTCAATATCAAGCAGAAATGACTGAAATAAATGAATCTGTACCTAACAATGTGATGTTCGATTGATTGATTGATTGAATTGGGTTTAACGTCACTATCAGCAGTATTTCAGCCATATCGTGGCAGTCAGTTTTAGTGGCTAAGTTCTTATATGCATAATTTTGTAAAAAATTGTTGAAAATCAAAATCCATATAATATGCACACCTTCAGTGTTGGTACTAATTGTCTACAAAATATAAAAGGTCTAGCTCAAAAACTGTAGGAGGAGTTACTCGTTAGCTGGACAAACCATATATCCTATATGGATTTAGCAAAATCTGTCTAAGTTCATGCATCCATAATTTTGTAAAAAATTGTTGAAAGTCAAAATCCATAAAATATGCACACCTTCAGTGTACGTACTAACTGTCTACAAAATATAAAAGGTCTAGCTCAAAAACTGTAGGAGGAGTTAGCCGGACAAACTATGCATACTAAGTGTGACGAACGGACGGACGGACAGGTGTAAAACAATATGCCCCCCGACCAATAGTCGTGGGGGCATAAAAATTAACTGACCCAGCCAAGAATTCCTTAATTGTTTTACACTGTCAATCGGTCTTAAAATATAATTACAAGAACCCTGATAACTAATAATAAAAAGTAGGCAGGCTTAACCACTTAAGAAAATGACCTTATTAACTCCTAGTGGCTCCTACAAATGCCTTCTGATGTGTTCATAAATAAAGCTGATACATTTTAACTTTTACAGAGAAATAGTAAGACTTGCCGAAACACACAGATTTAATTGGTCAAAAGAAAAATCTACTTACAGAAGTTATGAGTGTTAACCCATTAGGTAGTGTCTCCATGTCTTCATATCCAAGACCTGTAAACATAACATAAAAATGAAATATCAAATTTAGTGTGCACGACCCGTTTCTGGAATAACCTTCATCAGGTACACTCAAAGCCAAAATATTTGAACAACCTCGGCGGTGTAAATTAATGGTTAGCGTGCTTGACACGAGGGCGGTAAATTGTGTGTTCGAGCCCCGATCGGGTCAAACCAAAGACAATAAAATTGGTATTTGTTGCTTCTCGGCAAGGCAGGAAACATTAAGGAGAAAGAGCGATGACTGGTTGGCTAAGAATCAGGATAATGTGTCCGAGAGGGGCGACATAACTATCCGTGGACTGTTGTTTCAGTGAGCTAGCACTATAAAAATCCAACTAAGCGTGTTAGTCTAGTACAAAGCGGACCTCATCAGTTTTTTTAAATTAACTTGTTCTCGCCATGATAAAGCCGAAAAAAGGCTGAGTTGGCATTAAACAACAATCACTCACTAACTCCAAAATATTGGGAGCAATAAAACCAAAGGGCGTAAACAGGATAGCTTAAATCAGCTAAGATCATCTACGGGAGGAGAACCTTATTTGAAGGCGAGACATAATTACTATTCTTTTAATGGGGTAAATAAAATGTGGTTTAATCGACATTTGACCAAAGGAGGAGGTTAATATCAGTTTTTCTTAAGCTAATTAAACTACATATTTACCAAATCAAGATATAGGTCGCTGTTTATTCCAGATTCTGATGAAAAAAAGTAATACATAAGAGGCTGGGGTGCACATGGTCTCTCTTGAGGGGATAATTTACAAGTATTTTACTATCTTTTGGCATCTGAAATCTGGTCTGGTAAGAGGGTGGCCTGTGATGAGAGGTGTCTTATAATAGGGGGTACTGTTGTATTCAATTACCATATACCAAAAAGCACAGATACAGCAAACCTTATGTAGTGAAACCTGTCTAAACCAAATCCTCTTGGGGACCTGCATTTGTGTTTGGAATAGACAGGTGTTTGGTCTATATGGGTTAAATTACAAAGATTTCCTACATTAGAACTTTATTTAGTTTGGTTTCTACAGGATTCAATTTTATTCAGGGTTAGGTTTAGACAGGATTCACTGCAGCATTATAATTACATGTGATATTTTATGCAACAAGTATCATTTTCTTTAACTTAATTTCGAGTGAATACATTTTTTCTTTAGAAAAACTTACTGTTGTGTGGTTTAGAGCCTGTCATATGCTGTACTACTATCACTGTTTTTAGTAAAATACATGTCTCTATAGTTGTTATTGTAAAGTTAAAGACTAAATAAAGTCAACTTTCACAATTTCTGAAAGTTAAATGATGTTCTTCCATATTATTAGAAACATAACTATAGAACCATAGAAACATGCATTTTATAAAATCATAAACATTGATGGTAGAATAGCATACGACAGGCTCTAAAAGCCACTATCTTGTCCATGTTCACCACCAAATTGCTGAAATACTGCAAAACATGGCATTAAACATCAATCAATTAATAAATAAATCAGTCTTGTCCATGCTCCAATAGCTACTACCATGTCCATGCCCTAATAGCCACTATCTTGTCCAATGTGTATTAGTGTGTGCTACAAAAACTTACCTTTCCCTGGTACAAGTCTACATGGCCCAGGTGTGTGATTAAACACATGTTTGAAAACTTGAAGGTCATGCCTGAAAATAATGAGAAAACAATCTACATGTACAAGTAATAAAGTCCTTTCTTGATAAATGCTGCCTACAATTAGGGATATATTAACAAAATACATTGATTACTTAGTTGCAAATAGCAGGACATTATTAATAAAAACACAGATATCTAACAAAAAAGTGCACACAACACGTTTCTGTAATAACCATCATCAGATCAGTCAAATGATTAGATAACAAAATGATTAAAAAGTCTTCAGGAACAAGTAAATCAAAGGGCATCAACAGGATAGCCAGTAAACCAAAGGGCATCAACAGGATAGGCAAAATCAGCTAAGGTTATCTATGTCTGAGGGTGATATTAACATCATCTTCTTGTCTGAATGTTTTCAGATGGTCCTTATTATTCTGTCATCTCAGTTATAATATCGACCAGTCTTAATGAAAACTATGGTAATGCAAAGAGTCTTTTTAGAACATGAATGCATAAAATTTAGATGGAATGAACCAGAAGCTAATGGTCAATGAAATTCAAATTAAATGATTGGAACTTAGAAATCTAGGAACAACACAATATAACACTGGGCTATATGTCAGATGAGTGTTCTATTGAAAAATTTGCTACCCAACTCAAATAAAACAAGTGTGGGTGTATACAAACATGTTTGCATATCCTTGAGAATTTTTTTTTTTTTTTTTATTACTGATGACCCAGGATGTATAATTATTATAAATGAGGTCAATGTCATGTATCATTTATACACTATGGTGGTTGCAATCTAATCAAAATTAAATGTTTGTTGAACCTTTTTTGATATATTAACATCTAACAAGTTACATCCCACAAGAGGTCACATTCAGGTGACCTTTAATCATCCAATCATATTACTGCTCCTCACATCTTGGAGGTAAAACTGAACCGATTTTGACAACTATAATTTACATTTATCCCTTTGTCGATACAGAGTGAATCTTCTGTTTCAATAACACATGCATCACGTTGAAATACATATACCGGCATTGTACTGAATAATAGTAACTCCTTGAAGTAATATAACATTTCTTCGATTCAATAATTACTTCCGCAATTCAATGTGTGACAGAAAGTAATAGCAGAGATGTACAGTCAAGTTGATCACAGGATAAAAGTTACCTCATATGACCTGATGTGGGATGTTGTTAGTAAATCACTGGATAAAAGTTACCTCATATGGCCCAATATGGGATGTTGAGTTATCTCACATGATCTGATATGGGATGTTGTTTGCTTTTAATAGATTGATTATTGCTGAACGTCCAGTGAGCAGTATTTCAACTCTATTCAGGACGAGATTAAGTTCAACAATATATAAAGACATATACATGTACAGAAATGCAGGAGGGTTGGGTTAACCAAGCAACAACTTTTGACTGTCACTTGGAAAGTATAGAGTTGGGTAGGGGAGAACAATTTAGTCTTTTGTAGTGGATACAATGCACATACTCTTTTTCGAAATCTACAAAATCGATCTGTAACATGCAGGAAGTACTGCACTTTTCAAACACACGATCCACAATGGTTCACGATCAGGCTTTCTGCATTAGAAAATGCATGTATTTTTTAATTTATCAAATTGCATGTCAAACACACCCTTGAGATACTTGTAGCAATTATTTTTGATGAGCACAGAAGACATTTCTGAAAATTTTGAGAGTCCCACCACTGTAAAAAAATTAATATCTGAAAACTTTGGGGAGTCCCAACTGAAAATGGTGAGTCCAAGCTTAAGACTGTTAAGTATTCGAGTTACGAGGATCTCCGTGTTATCATGAACTATAATCAAAATGTTATAAGAGTGTTTGCCGTGATGTCATAGGCTTGAGAATTAACCTGTCTGGTTGGCAATAAATGTAAAATTTCCATTGTCTTTCATTGAAGACTCAACTTTAAATTGTCATTATCTTTTTGTTATTTAAGATAATTCAATAATTCATTCAGAAGTGAAAATTATATAGAAAGAACTAATTCACAATGAAGGTTTGATAAAAATATCCAGAATAAAAGGATTGGAAATTCAATCTTGTTTTATTTAGTTTTGAAGTGTAAAAATGCATTATTTCATATTAGAATTATGAATTTATCATATCAAAATTAAAAAATGTAAACTGACAGAAAAAATATGAATTTTCTTAAGTCTCTAAAACAATTAACAGAACCAAAAATTTTGGTTTGGAAATAAAAAAGTTATAAAAGTTTAAAAATGTGTTATTTTCCTGTCAATTACTTTATTGTTTTATTGCCAACCAAGTATTTGTTTATTGTCATGCAAATTAGTGAATATGACATCACTAATGAGATCGGCGAACACTCCTATTAAACATTATTCTTCAATAAAAGTCTTACAACTTTATAACGATGAACTGCAAGATAAATACACCAAATACGAACAGGATAGCATAGACCAACAAGGACGCCATGGTCGATAATCCAGACGACTGTTTATCTTGTGACAATCAAGGCCGATCAATAGACAGTACTGTATACACTATACTAGACCAGTCACATGTACAGTACCCGTTTATCTGTGCCAGTGGGAAATTCAAACAAAAATCTAACGATAATATTTTAAACTCTGAAACAGATTACTACTAATTTCTGATGTGACTACACTTGATAATGTACGATGGCGTTTCAACACTCGTAGAAGAGTTCACTCCATACCGAGGTAATAACATATAGCAGGGGAGATGATCAATGATCACTGTAAATTTTACAGATTAAAGTGTAAATTTTACAGATTAAAGTGTAAAATTTACAGATTAAAGTGTGAATTTTACAGATTAAAGTGTGAAAAATAAAAAATAAAAAAGTGTCAATGTGGTGGCCCTAATACGCTTCCGTACTACAGAGACTTTTTAAAATATTTGATAACAATACAGGAATTCACAATATGCTTAAATATAAGCATAATACATTTAAAAGAAAAATTAAAGTTTATACAAAAGCTTTTTATAAAAATAAATGGTATGTTAAAAGAAATAAACTTCTAGATGAAAACGGCAAATTGCGAACCTATCTAAAACTCAAATGCAATTTCGGATTCGAAAATTATCTTCATATTTTATCAGATTTTAATCAAAGAAAATCTTTCACCAAATTTAGAATCAGCAACCATAAAGTAAAGATTGAAACTGGCAGATATTCAAAACCTATAACACCTTTAGAGAACCGCATTTGCGAAACATGTTTTTCAGATGAAATAGAATCTGAAGAACACCTTCTATTAAAATGTTCTTTTTACTATACTTCCAGGCGCAAGCTTCTTGAAACAATTAAGAATAACATTAATCATTCTAACTTTGAAAAATTATCATTTGGGGATAAATTTATATGGCTTTTAAACTCAGAAAGTAAAGATACTTTAATATCATCTCAAACACAGTCGACGATGTCCCTTATCTATCCCAGTGGACCTCAAGCAAAAGCATCACAGAATAATTATTATTATGATAATCAGTGGCGATATATCTGTCAACCCAGGCCCTGTCAAACATCCATGTGGGGGATCCCAAAGACCAGTCGCAAAAACACACAGAGCCGTACAATGTGATGTTTGTTACTACTGGTGGCACATAAAATGTGCAAACATTTCGCCCGCGACATATACAGACATGTGTGGATCAGATGACCCATGGGTATGCAACGAATGTAACTCTTTCAGATTCTCAGAATCATTTTTTGATAAATCGATATGTGTTGACATGGATTCTGACAACAAAAATCAAAATGAAAATGTAGATGATATCTTTGACGAACTTAAAGATATAAAGAAAAAGCACCCAAATAAATTTATATGCTCATACATTAACATTAATAGTTTTAGAAACAAATTTGGTTTTATTACAGATTTGCTAATATCCAACACCTGTGATATGCTTACCATTGCAGAAACAAAGTTAGACGAATCTTTTAACAGTGCCCAATTTCAGATAGAGAACTTCCATCTGTGGAGAGCCGACAGGACAGCTAACGGCGGTGGGTTATTAACTTATATTAGATCAGACTTACCAAGTGACAGAAAGCACAAACTTGACTGTCAAATTATAGAATCCATTTTCACAGAAATAGTCGTAAAAAATGAAAAATGGATCATTTGTGGACTTTATAGACCCCCCTCCATGAGTGATAAAGAATTTAGTAATGATTTTATACAAACTTTTGACCAGCTATCAGTAAAATATGACAATATTCTTATACTTGGTGATTTAAACTATAATATGTTGTTAGACAATAGTAAAAGTACACCTTTAAATAATGTATGCGATATTTTCGATTTCTCAAATTTGATTAAAAAAGCAACATGTTTTACAAAAGATGCTTTACCAACACTTATAGATGTGATTTTGACTAATAAACCAAATAAATGTCAGAATGCCACAAATTTTAACCGTGGTTTGAGTGATTATCATAATTTGATATCTGTACAATTAAAGGGTGAAATACCAAAACTTAAAAAAGATTATGTTACATACAGAAGTTTCAAAAATTTTGACCATGAGAAATTCTTAAAAGAACTACAATCTGAACAACTAGATGTAATAACAGAACACTCTAATGTTGAGACAGCATATCATAATTTTGAAACAACTTTCATAAAGGTAGTCGACAAAAATATACCACTGAAAAAAAGAAGATATATTACACATCCTGCACCATTTATGAATAAAGGTTTGCGACAGGAAATTTGCAAAAAGCGTACGCTACACAATAAATTTTTAAAGCAAAAAACAAACAAAAACTGGGAAGCTTATAGAAAGCAGAGAAATTTTGTAAATAAACTGAAGAAAAAATCTGTTCAGAAATATTTTTATGAAAGATGTACAGGTGGACCAAAGACAAGTGACTTCTGGCCAACTATAAAGCCTTTTTTATCTAGCAAAGGAGTAAAAACAAACAACTCTATTACCTTAAGTGAGAACAATGACATTGTAAATGACCCCAAAAAAGTATCAGAGATTTTTAACGATTTTTTCATAAATGTAGCCAAACATATTGGAAACCCGAATACAGTTATTGATGAGAACCATCCAAGTATACAAGCTATAAAGACAAACAAACCTAATACAAATACAGACACTTTAACATTCAAACCTGTCACACCAACTTTTGTCGATAAACAGATAAACAAATTGAATATAAAAAAAGCAACTGGTTTCGATGGCATTTCTGCAAAAATGATTAAACTTGCAAAGCCTGTTGTTACAGGTCCAATTACATCTTTAATTAATAAATCAATAGAAACATCCATTTTTCCAGACCAATTAAAAGTTGCACAAGTCAAACCTTTATTCAAGAACAAAAATGATCAGCTAGACAAAACAAACTATCGTCCAGTAAGTGTTCTTCCAGCAATTTCAAAAATTTTTGAGCGAACAATTTTTGATCAGCTCTCTTCTTTCTTTGAAAACCATTTTCATCCCTTTTTGTCAGCTTTTCGTTCCGGACATGGGTGTCAAACAGCCCTTTTAAAAATTATCGAAGACTGGAAGAAGGCTCTGGATGACAATAAATTTGTGGCCGCCATACTGATGGACCTATCAAAGGCCTTTGATTGTTTGCCTCACAATTTATTGCTATTAAAATTGAAAACTTATGGTTTGTCTGATAGTGCACTTGATCTCTTATTTAGTTACCTTCATCAAAGAAAACAGTGTAATAAGGTTGAAAATGTGTGTAGTAACTTTAAATATATGTATAAAGGTGTTTCGCAGGGATCTATTTTAAAACCCGTATTATTTAAATTTTTATAAATGATATTTTTTACGCTGTAAATAATAGTACAATTTATAATTATGCTGATGATAACACTCTGTCCTATGCTGACTATGATATAAAAAATGTTATTCAAAATTTGGAGAGTGACAGTTTAAAGATGCTGGATTGGTTTGATTATAATCTTATGAAAGTCAATCCAGACAAGTTTCAAGCTTTGGCAATCGGCAAAAAATCTTTCGACCATAAAATAGTTTTTGAATTAAAAGGAAATAGGATAGAGTGTGAAAATGATGTTAAATTATTAGGAGTAACAATAGACTATGAACTTAAATTTGACATTTCAGATATATGTAAAAAAGCCTCTGGCCAACTAAATGTACTAAAGCGCATTGATACAAATTTTATTTAAAGTCGGAGTATAAAAACATACAACATAAGCTCTGAAGAGCTTTTAAAACCGACATATATGTAAATAACAAAACAAGCATAAGGACAGACATGCATAAAAAGCAGAGCACATACATATTATAAAACATAAAAGCACAGTAGTTGAACTAAATTAAAAATAAGCATAGTTGATGAACTAAACTAAAAATATCTAGTAAAGCATAAAAGCACAGTAGTTGAACTAAAATAAAAATAAGCACAGTTGATGAACTAAACTAAAAATATCTAGCATACTAAGGGAAGGAAATCAAACTGAAGCCTTGCATGCAAAGCAATGACATGAGCTGCCTGACCATTTATTAATCAAATTTTTAAACTGGTCTAGTGACATGTCTTTTCTAAAGTGGTCAGGCAGCTCATCCCAGAGCTTTGCACCTGCATAACGTAAAGATTGCAAACCAAAATTTGTAGTTCTTACCTGTGGTAAATCTGCTTTATTTTGATATCTAAAAGAATACGAAGTATTTTTTATATCTATGAGGAGGTCAAATAAATAAACAGGACAATCCTTATTAACAATTTTTAAAACTTCTAAAGCAAATGTTCTAAGTCTCCTTACTTTTAGGGATGGCAGTTTAGATTTGCATAACAGGTCTTCATAACTAGAGGTGTATTCATTGTATATAAATCTCAGAGCCCTTTCCTGTATTTTTTCTATTTTTTTTTTGGTATTGGTTTCTCCACAAAAGTGCCAAACAAGTGGGCAATAGTTAAAGTTGGACATAATAAAGGAGTAGTAGATTGTAAGTTTTCCTAGTTTTGTTAAATGGGTACCAATTCTTTTTAATACATTTAATTGCCTGGAGGCTTTTTTACAAATATTTGACACATGTTCATTGAAATTTAATTGAAAGTCTATTGTTACCCCTAAAAGTTTAACTTCAGATTCACATTCAATTTTATTTCCGTCAAGAGTAAAGGAAAATATCTAAACAAACTTGGCAGATTAACTATTTATTATTCTTTTATTTTATCAAACCTGAATTATTGTTCGATCACCTGGCATTTTTGTAGTGAAAAAAATACTTTAAAAATGGAAAAAATACAAGAACGAGCCCTACACTTTGTTTATAATAATTACACAATTAACTATGAAGAACTACTACATTTGTCAAAGCTACCATCAATAAAGGTGCGTAGACTAAGATCAATTGCACTGGAAACATTTAAAATTATTAATAAGAACTGTACGTCCATCATATTTGTATGATCTAGTAAATATTAATAAACATCAATATTCTTTCAGATACAGTAACACAACTGAATTACCCCAGATCAGAACTACTAGGTACGGTATTAACTCTTTTCGTTATACCGCTTCAAAACTATGGAATGAATTGCCAGAACATTTTCGAAATGAAACAAATTTTAATCAATTTTCAAAATTAATCAGTACGTGGACTGGCAATTCATGCCGTTGCAATGCATGCAAATAGCTTTGCTCTGTAGTGCTATAGTTTCAAGCTTTTAGTATTGCTATTTTTAATTTTTAAATTAGTGCTTGTAATGCATAAATTGTTTGTGTTTGTGCTTAATTATCTTTGTCGCTTGTGTTTTATAATAATATGTGCTTCATATGCAATGCCTTAAGTTTTTGTTATTTATTAGTAAGTATGCATGATATATATGTGCTATAACATTTAATGTTGTAATGTCTTATGATTGTATGCCTTATATGTGCCTTGCTGTATTATATGTACTGTCGTGCATGTTTTCTGTTACTATTTTATGTTTGTTTGATAGACGATTTAAAAGCTCAATAGAGCTTGTGTTATTTGTATTGCTATGTATAAAGCTTTTGAACATTTTGAACATGTCATATGCATGTGTGATTTCCTGTTAAAAAGTCAGTTTCGGATAGCTGGTATCGCATATTTTAACACTAGTTACATTCTTGTATTTACAATTTATATGATATTTTATGCAATCGCCTTATGTTTTATTATGTTTATATGCCCCTTCGTGGGCCCTTTAATTTGGACCAATAGAATCTTATCTTATCTTATCTGTTGTAAACATAGGGGGAATAATCGAGTACGTTCGGATTGTCTCGATGTTTCACATTGATTGTCTGCCCTTGAACACACAAACTCTGCAGATGAGAAAATATAAAGAACTTGTTGGAAATTTGTGCAAGTAAGTTAAATCCAAATTCTACGAATGATTTACAACACGAAGATAGGGAATACAGTAGAGTAAGAAAATGACCATGTTATGAACGATTCCCTGTTATAAAAATTAAGACACATGTTATGTATGTTTACTATTCATGCATATGCACATGGGGGGAAAAAAAAGGGGGGGGGGGTGTTAACTAACTTACGGTAAAAAAAACCCACCCCATTCAAACATTCCCTCAGCATGGAAACCATAGACATTCAATGCTTCAGTTATTATTCAGTTATTGGTGACCCTTTCATATATCCTGTACATACCTGTTTTAAACCTCTGGGAACTGCTAGGGGGGAGATCTCCCCCCTACCAACTCTTCTAAGGGGCAGATTTTGTGCGTCGCCTTTAAACGCACAAAATTGTACCTTGTAGTTGCATACATGTGATAGAGTTGCTATGCTACAACTGGAGATTTGTAAATTTTTGGCTGGAGATTTGGTCTCATAACTGGAGATTTTTTACCCACGTATTTGATGCATGTTTTTATTGTTAATTGATGTTTTCTTTTTGTTTGTTTCAGTATTGAACCAACTGCATCCCATTTCAATATATATTGTTTACATTTCTGTCTTATAAGTAGTGTTTCATATGATGAATGAAGGATAAAAACTGTATTTATAATTTATTCATAATCATTCATAATCATAAGGTTATAACAAAGCAATAACAATGAAGACAGAATGCTCTGAACAATAAAATCATAGAGCACTAAAATTAAAAAGTCACTTTGCTGCTGGTGCGTTGGGTGATAACATACGTTTTGGCATTTTTGTGGTTTATCAATTCCATCCTGGAACTTAGTCCTTAAATAATACTTTGATCGGCTTTGGTCCCAAACAAGCCATAACAACTCAATCCGAGATGAATTCATTGCACGTTTGATCGAAATAAGAAGTTTTCCTCAGCATCAAAGGTTGTCCGACTCCTGTTTGCGCAACGGTTTATAACTATTTTTAATTGCCGCTATCACACTTCTAATCATCTAAGCGTGTGCCACAAACCCACTTCCTTATCCCCAATTAACTGTCAATCAGTGGATAATTGTTGTATAATCATCAACACCTTAATTAATCTCCATAACCCAATTTACCTGTAAAGGTGTCAAACAGATCAATAACCGAATATCATTTAAACACCTTTACCATTCGTATCTCTCGGCGTTTTTCATCAGCGCAGGAGTTCCAAATGGGGAATTTCCAGAAATATTGATCGTAAAATGTAGGTCAAGATTTTATTGTACTTGATTTTTTTGTTGGGGGGAGATCGTGCGGGAGGAAAAGATGTGTGCGGGAGATTAATGTCTCCCGCGCATGAGACCCAGTCCATGTGGAAGATAAGGCTCTTACGCGGGAGACTCCCGTGAAAAGGGGGAGGGTTAACAGGTATGCGTGTAGTATCAGTTTTGGACAGGCATGTGTTTGGTAGTTCGAGATTCCTCGGTACCCGAGATTCCTCTGCTGTCCGACGGCATTATTATTTTTTGCTAGAGCATACGTGCTTCACGCCACTTTCAACAGTATTTCAGTTATATCGTGGCGATATATATGCACATAAATAGATTACTTTTATGACATCATAAGGCAATGCTATACAGTATACTGTCGTTACTCAATCATGTCAAGGCAGCTTTCGGTGAACACAAATATTGTACAATGATACATGTATAATGGTGGTTAGAATATTGCATAATATTATCTTGAGTTCTGCGAAAACTCAGCAAAAGATATTGGAAAACAAAATTTAAACACTGTCATTTCTTACTTGCAAGATGATTTTTTACTATCTTATGTTGAACTCCAATCCCATGTGCATGATCATCTGTTTATATTGATTTAATTAAGGTTTTTGATAGTTGAATATTCTTAGATATTGTAGCAGACCGTCAACCATACCAAGCTAACACATTTCCTCTGTTCCAATAATTAAACATGTGGCGAGTAGCCAATCAGAAAGGCGTCTGAAACCAATACTGACGTTCACAGGAAGTATAATAAATATGCTATTCAAATATAAACATACCAACACAAAATCTGACGATTAAGTTTACATTAAAATATTTTCAGTGGAACTACAAAATGTAGTCTACAAATATTCTCAATAAAAGTTTTTTATTTTAACTATTGCAAGCATCCCTTAAGGGATCAGAAACTGATTCCTTGAGGATATTGGACCACACATACTGACATAGATCAATTTTGCACCTTATTATGTTAAATTATGACTTAATTATGAGGATTTGTCTTTTCTATAAGTTAGAGAGGCTTCATGGGCTTGTTGTAAAATATGACCCATTAATATATCATAGCTTGAAAATCCCCATCCATTGATATATTGAGGTGGAAAATTTATGACCCAATCATATCTGAAAGCTGAAAAGTCAACCCTTTCCAGCAGCAGGTCTGTATATATTTTTCTAGAAAATGAACCATAAACCAAACTTTTAAGATATAAAAAAGGTGCAGCTGTCGATTTCTAGCAAAATATATAAATTATTGAGGTAGACATTTACTGGAACACTGCAGTCACTTCGCCTGTCTGGAAGCACAACATGTGAAATAATACTGAATTGCAAGCAAACATGTACTGTCGCTTTCTACCCATAAATTACATAAAAAAAAATTCTACCTGCAGAACGAACAGACTTCTTAACTCTTATCGTATAATCAATTTGACATTAACTTTCACTTTTTCCAGCAAGAACCTATGGCATTACCAAATAAAAACCTTTTGATATGATTGGTCCAATGTTACCTTTCTCAATCATTAGCTCACCTTGCCAAAGGCAGTGTGAGCTTTTGCCATCACTTGGCATCCGTCGTCTGTCGTCCGGTAACTTTTCACTCTTCTCCTCTGAAACCCCTCAGCCAAATGAACTGAAACTTGGTAGGAAGCATCTATGGAAGGTCCTCTATAAAGATTGCTCATTTCGTCCCGATCCATTAACAAACATGACCGCCACAGGCGACTCTTGTTTCTGATTGGCAGATTTTTTTAATTCTTCTCGTCTGAAACCGTTTGGCCAAATGAACCGAAACTTGGTAGGAAGCATCTATGGGCGGTCCTATCTCAAGATTGCACATTTTGTCCCGATTCATCAACAAACATGGCCACCACAGGCAATTCTTGTTTCTGATTGGCCGATTTTTTAAAATCTTCTCCTCTGAAACCGCTTGGCCAAATGAACCGAAACATGGTAGAAAGCATCTATGGAAGGTCCTCTATAAAGATTGCTCATTTTGTCCTGATCGGTTAACAAACATGGCCACCACAGGCAATTCTTGTTTCTGATTGGTTGATTTCTAAAAAATCTTCTCCTCTGTTAAAAGAAAGATACACATATAATTCTTGCCTAAACTGTTAAAAGAAAGATAACTCTTACCATTATCTCCCTTAGAAATTAACTAATGCTGATATAGTGTAACATGTTTATTCTATACAATTACAAGTAGGTATTCACATTTTAATATTCTTTTTAGCAAACCTTGCCAAAGGCAATATGAGCTTTTGCCATCACTTGGTGTCCATCGTCTGTCATCCGTTTACTTTTCACATTTTAATCTTCTCTGAAAACCCTCAGCCAAATGAACTGAAACTTGGTAGGAAGCATCTATGGAAGGTCCTCTCTAAAGAGTGCACATTTTGTTATGATCCATTACCAAACATGGCCGCCACAGGCAATTTGTGTTTCTGATTGGCCGATTTAAAAAATTATTCTCCTCGGAAACTGCTTGGCCAAATGAACCGAAACTTGGTAGGAAGCATCTATGGAATGTCCTCTATTAAGATTGCTCATTTCGTCCCGATCGGTTAACAAACATGGCTACCACCAAAACTTGGTAGGAAGCATCTATGGAATGTCCTCTATGAAGATTGCTCATTTCGTCCCGATCGGTTAGCAAGCATGGCAACCACATGCAATTCTTGTTTCTGATTGGTCGATTTCTTTGAAATCTTCTCCTTTGAAATTGCTTAGCCATATGTCATATATGAACCGAAACTTGGTAGGAAGCATCTACATGTATGGAAGGTTCTGTATTAAGTTTCCTCAAAGCAGAATGAAAGGTGAGCGACACAGGATCAGCCCACTGAGCCTCAAGTTTTCATTTGCTTTTGCCTTTCTTTGAGCATAGTGATTGATATTCAAAGTTGAAATATCCTGTTGGTGAACAGAAAAGCGATGACATACATTGTATTTCCTTAAAAATTTAAGATAGAACTAAATGTAGTTCAAACTACATAACAATGTAGCGATCTTCACAATATTCAATCATTTCTGTCATGGGACAACGTAAATGTCTCGCATTTCTTTTTAGTTTAAATACAACTGTGATGCATACATGACTCAAGAAAAAATGGTAGGTGACTAACAGCAGGAGTTAAAAAATCTTGGACCACCTCACTAGCCCAGGGCTAGCATACTCCCAAATATTAGTAGTCCTGGTCAATACCGTGATTTCATGAATTCGACTTGCAGACTTGAATCCTTGTACGACAGGCGGGGTTTTCCTTTTCTCCGCTGATTTTTCAATTTGCCTGCCGAAAAACTTTAATAAAGATTGTTGACCATGGCCATTAATCAACTGTTATCGATTTATAATTACCGTAAGGATAAATGTTATTTTTATACATTTGGAAACCAGTAGAATAGCTCGAACGCGCAGGACACATTTATTCAAGGAAAGCGAAACTAGACAGTGTGAAGGTAACGAACGGAAACAAGGAAACGTGGTCATTGACGAGTCGGGTGACATCCAATGCTTTCTTTTTTTACTAACCGTCGACTGAGGGTAACAAACAAGCTGAATATAAGTAGATACGCGAATATTGACAAGTTTGTCCATATCCGATATATATTTTTTTACTAGCCCATCGGGCATACAGCTGATTATTTCAGCTAGCCCAAATGTGGAAATTACTAGCCCCGGGTGTCGGGCTAGTGGATTTTTTAACCCCTGAGGTCTAACAGCGTGACATTCTCCATGTTTTTTTAAATGCCTGACTTAATTGCAAATATTGATAATTGAGATATATACAAACATTAAAAACCTGTTGTATATACATGTATGTAAATAAACAAATGCAAATAATTACTTCGTTTTGTAGCTTAAAAAGAACTTCATCTTCTAAGAAACTGGCCATCATTTCACAAAAGGTCATAAATCGTATAACTTACTGTTACTTACAACTTATTGGTAGACAGTTTTCCGACAAAGTATATGACTATTTTTTACAGTTTTTTTTATTCAATTAAGTAATATGCCAAGATCTTCATCTCTGAAAATGCTTGACAGATTGAATTGTGGTAAAGTAGGAATGCCTTTAATTGGTCTTCTCATTTTCAATTTCAAATTTCAAATTAATTTTTTTGTTTAAAAGTTGCATCTTTGAAATTTATAAAATTCTTAAATTTACACACACACACACACACACACAAAAAAAAGGCAAAAACATTTGACATTTTGCTTGAATTTCCATTCAGGTGTATGCGACATGTTCCTTGTTCAACCAGTGTCTAATGTGCTTAGCTCTACATACATGTATGACACAGGGTACTAGGAAACATTATAGTCTAGTAGACATATAAAGCAGTGGTTTATATGTAAACCTTTATATAGCTAGTAAATGTACTGATAGCAGCATAAAAAGATTTATCCTGCAATTGTGTGATTTTGAGTACAAATATAGGGGGCCAAATAAACTTCAGTGCTATTTAGCCATGGACCTAATAAAGCATTTCAGTTTTCTGGTAAACAAGTACCTGATTCATGTAGAGTGACAGAAAGAAACGGTAACAGTATAAGGGCTTGCATCACAGATGGCACCATTGAAAACGTTTTCAGCTTCAGACAATTTGGCAGTTGTCTTGGACTTTTTGATATTACAGGATTTAAACACAATATACGTACATTGTAGTTACTGGTAAATATAAAATTGATTTGCACTCGCTGCAAAGCAGGCTAGAAAAGCTCGCCAAAGGTTCATGTTCTATCTGTTTCTAAAGCTTGTACAAATAAATTTTATATTTTCCGGCAATATATTGTATATATGTAAGTCAAGCATAAAAAACATATATTTTAAATACAAAATACAGACATAGTAAAAAAAAGTGGTTGATACTGATCCAAAATAATTGTCTTGAAATTTAACCCCAGAAAATGATGTTTCACATAATTAAGTTTTGACCTGCAGCCAATTCTAAGATGTACATTTTTTTTACAGAAACCTATCCAACCTCAATTAACACTTGTTTCAAAAAAGTAGAAGTATCGGTAACATACAAAATGTATTAGCCATTGTAATTACTTCAATATGAACATTAGAAAAATTATGTCTGCCAGCTGATGTCCTTTATTAGATAGGTTTTCTTTTATCTTCTCTTAATCCAAATCATATCAGTGATATAATTATATAAAAATCCTCCACATAAGTTCCCTATTTTGTCTTTATCCTGCAATAAATATGGCAGTTAGGGGCAAATCTTGGTTCTTATTCATATTGGCTGAAAATTAAAAAAAATCTTCACTCAAACTGCTGGGCTAGTTGGAATCAAATTGAGCAGGAATGATCTTTGTGAGGTCTTTCTACAGAGATTTCTTCTTTTGTCTTGATCTTGCAAAAAACTTTGTCCCCATGGACATTTTTGGTTCTGATTGGCGAAAACTTTACAAATCCTCTTCTCTGAAACAAACAAGTCGAAATAATTTGTAATTTTATGCGAATGGTGTATGTGAGGGCCTCCACATAAATTTTAATTTTGACTTGATCTAGCAATAAATATGGCTAAATTTGAGATCTGATTTGCAGAAAATTTTAAACGTTTCCATTGATACTACTAGTCCAATTGTAACCACACTTTGCAGTTTATCTTGATCTGTCAAAAAAAAAAATGACCACCATAGGGATTCTTTGGTCTGTTTGAGTAAACATTTTAAGATCTTTTCCAATGAAAAAACTTTCAAGGAATTATGTTTGTTAGGTTCTCTACAGAGATTCCTCATTTTATCTTGATCCCTACAAACATATGGACACCATGGACATTTTTTAGCAGTGATTTGTTGAAAATGTTTTTAAAAAAAATTTTGAAAATACAAATCACAATGATTTGTAAGGAATGGTCTGTGAATGGTTATGAATATATAATTGAAGACAAATAAGCTTTATATTTTGATAATTGTCTGTCACAAAATTTGTATGTGCAACTCCTGCTACATTTTCAATAGGAATATCTCAAAACTTTGCATACTTGCTTATTATAGGTAATTACCTATGAAAAATGAAAATCATATATTGTATATATTACGTTACAGCAGTTTGGTTAGACTACATTAGAAGTAATTATTGCCAATTTTCACTTAATTTTCTCTTAGAATATTACATAAAAAATTGTATACATGTGCATATCTTGCTCTCTAAAGAAACAGTTTGCAGTAGAGATATTACTACAATGACCAATGGGTAGCTAAATTCTGACTCCCCACTGTTTGGTTAGTCCTCGCTTTGTCTTCTCTGAAAGCTGCCTACTTAGTGCAGAAGCAGCAAGTTGAAAAAAAAGGTGTGAAGTTTGACTCAAATAATGTGATCACCAATAAATTTCTATTTTCCATTGTCTCATAATGGTTGTTTCTTGATTTATATTGGTCAAATTACCAGTAAAGTTTAATTGTATTTAGATTTTTTTTCTCATATCCTTGACCTATCCATAACTATATATCTTATTTGATCTACAAATCAGAAGGCAAATATGTTTTTCATTAAAAAGTCACTAAGTTAAAACAAATTAATTTATTTGAAGGTGGTTAATATTGTAGCTATAAAATCTGTGATTCTTGTATTTTTCTCATTATCATGGTTTATGGCAATCTAATTATTATAGGGTAATTAAGCTTCTTTGTTAATAGAACTGGAACTGTACATCAAATAGAGGGCATAGTTTGTAGAAAAAAATGATTTTCTGGAGAGAACAAGAAAAGGATGAGAGATGATCATAATGGCTCATATAACTGTACATTGTCTATATGTATACTGTATTAAGCTTACCGATAAATAATAAATTGAGTTGCTAATTCTAAATTATTACCCTGTATCTACAAATTCTAATTTAATGAATTTCCAATAATATACATTTTGTATTGTTATTCTTGTTAATATATTATGTAAAACTGACTTAAAATGATCATGAAAACTTAAAACTTAATTACCAGTTCTTTTTGGATAAAATTTATTCATTTTTAAGAGCATTGAAATATCCCTCTTTGATATTTTCAAAGTGCAACCAAATGTAGTACACAATGTACATCAAGGCACTGTCGTGGTCTGATGATCGTATGGTAGTTGGATTTACAATTAATTCCTATATGCAATCATTGCCTACCACTACTAAAGTTGTGAGTTAGAATCACGCTCATGGCGAGGTGTACTCTATACAATATTATGTAATAAAGTTTGTCAGTGACTTGCAACAAGTTTGTGGTTTTCTCCGGGTTCTCTGGTTTCCTCCACCAATAAAGCTTCCTGCCTAACTAAAATATTGTTGAATGTGGTGTTAAACATCATAAGCCTAACCCCTAACAATGCACATCATGAAAAGTGAATTTAATTACCGGGTAAACTGTGGAGGTAAATAATTCCACCAATAATAAATATCAACAAAAAGAACAACCACTCAACACAAAAAAAGACTGATATATGGCATTGGAAATCACAGTATTGGCTTGGGACAGGCTCACGAATGTGGCAGGGTTAAGATTCAACCGGTTAATGGGATCCCCTCTTTTTCCATGTATAAAAATCTACAAAATGTTTATATACATGTATATATTTACAATGTAAATGCCATTAATTTGCTTCAGACAGAATTTGAATTTGTGTATGCTCAAATGATTGCATTGTTCTGCCTAAAATTTTTTTAATTACTATGTGTATGAGTGTATATATATATATAGAGTAACTCTATATAGTACAATGAAAATCTTTGTCAGAACCCTGTCAGAACATCATTGCAGATGTAAATACTATTTTCACCAGTTTTCATTACATGCTCAAGTTAACCTAAGTCTGCACTGACAGATGTATTACAATCTTCATAAACCAGAGAAAATCTTCAGGTAAATAACTTCTTTTATCAGCACTTATTATTTATTTATTTTTGGTACTAATCATCATTATTTTATTTTCGGTTATTTTTATTTATTTTTGGTATTTTGAAAGCAGCAGAGTATGTTTATTTTATATACATATCATAATAATAAGGTTTTAAATGTTGCATTTTTACAATTTTTTTATTTGAATTTCATAATTTATAGTTTCATTTATTAGTGAGTCATTAGAATTGTGGGTCAGGAGACTAAGTTTAATTCTTTACCATTATATTCTCATATGTAATGTTGGGTGTTATACCAACCCCGGTATTGGTTGGGTTTTTTTTTGGGGGGGGGGGGTTATTTGTCACAACCTTGTAAGTTTATATTATACATTACATTGTATATGGTAATAAATTTTGAAATGAAATGTAGACCATTTGCACATTCTTGATTTGATCCTAAATTTAATATTTATTATTCGATTTTATATGAGTTATTTCCCTTAGGGCTGGTTAAAATGGTACATGAACCTATTCCATAAAAGAGCAACCAAAAAAATTAAAGGACAAAGAATTTGAATAGAATCAATCTAATTAGAATTAGACCTCCGCACTCGCTCCCTATTTTTAGCCGAGTTGCAACAAAGTTGCAATCGGCTTATGTTTTGGCGAAAGGCGGGCGGGCGTATGTATGTTAGCCTATCTTCGTTAACACGATAGCGCTCTTAATTTTTGGCCGATCAACATAATTTTTGGTAGGAAGCATTATTACACTATTACTTAGAGCGAGTTCGAAATTCAGATTAATCTATTGTTTTTTTTTTGTAAAATCATGGTTTTTTATAGAAAAAGTACATATTTTGAGAATTATCTTCGTTAACGCGATAGCGCTCTTAGTTTTTTGGCCGATCGTCGTAATTTTTGGTAGGAAGCATTATTACACTATTATTTAGAGCGAGTTCGAAATTCAGATTAATCTATTGTTTTTTTCTTGTAAAATCATGGTTTTTTATAGAAAAAGTACATATTTTGAGAATTATATTCGTTAACGCGATAGCGCTCTTAGTTTTTGGCCGATCAACATAATTTTTGGTAGGAAGCATTATTACACTATTATTTAGAGCGAGATCGAAATTCAGATTAATCTATTGTTTTTTTCTTGTAAAATCATGGTTTTCTATAGAAAAAGTACATATTTTGAGAATTACACATTTCTCTGAAACTACAAAAGATAGAAGCTTAATATTTGGCATGGGTGGAGATACCAATGTGAAGTTGTGCATTCAGCATTTTTTATCCCCGGGGCTCAGCCCCACCCCACTGGGGAATCTGTTTTAAAAAATGTGACCGAGATCCCCACCCTAAACCATATATATTTATGATCAGGGTGACTAGGCAAATTAAATGCATTATAGCTCAGACCCCAGGGTCATACCCCACCCCCTACCTGAAGTGAACTTTTTAATGGTTGAGATCCCCACCCCTAAACCATATATATTTATGATCAGGGTGACTAGGCAAATTAAATGCCTTATAGCTCAGGCCCCGGGGGATCATACCCCACCCCCTACCTGAAGTGAACTTTTTAATGGTTGAGATCCTCACCCTTAAACCATATATATTTATGATCAGGGTGACTAGGCAAAATAAATGCCTTATAGCTCAGGCCCGGGGGGGGGGGGGGGGGGGGGTCATACCCCACCCTATACCTGAAGTGAACTTTTTAATGGTTGAGATCCCCACCCCTAAACCATATATATTTATGATCAGGGTGATTAGACAAATTAAATGCCCCAAGAGTTGAGGCCTGGGGTCATCCCCATCCTCTACCGGAAGCTTTTTTGAGAATTACACATATCTCTGAAACCATTTTGTCAATTTTAACCAAACTTTGCCCAAATGTTCCTTGCGTGATCCTCTTCCAATGTTATGTTCGGTATGTCTGGGGTCCAAAGAAGGGCCCAAGAGGGGGCCTAAAATGATTAATTATTTTAATATTTAAAAATCTTCTTCTTCTGAACCAGCAATGCCAGAAGATTGATACTTGGCACATAACATTGATAAATCTTTAAAACAGGAATCCAGTTTGACCAAATGAATTTGACTTGCTGTTGCATCTCTGATGCTTTCTCGATGTTTTTTTATCTATCTGTTGTTTATAGTCGCTCGTGGTAGCGACTAAAAACAACAGATAGAAAATAGGGAGCGAGTGCAGAGGTCTAATTTTAATTAGATTGGAATAGAATATTCTTATATTGAACCTTGTAGCAAAATCAAAATATACAAGTTGTTACAGCATTAAATTGTATACAAAAAAAATATATATTATGTTATATTCATTGAGCTTTGCATGAAAAAGAACCATTTTGTCTGCATTAAAGGGAAATAACTCCTATAAAAATGTAAAATTCAGAATGTACAAATGGTCTAATGTATTAAATATAATAACATTATAATGTATGCTATAATGACATGAGGTGGATAAATAAAACTCCATAGAAATCATTGATTGAAAACTAGTAGCAGTACGTTATACATTTGATGTGGTTTGAGTTATATTGTGATATATAATTAGAATAATAAATAATTGTTTTAAAAACATGTGTGCAATATTATTGTCATACTGGTATATAAATTGGTATTTGTTTCTTCTCTGCTAAGCATGCAGCATTAAGGAGAAAGAGCAAAGACTATTTGGCATCGAGTCAGGATAATGCGTCAGAATGGAGTGATATATCTACCTGTCGACTGTTGTTTCAGTGAGCTAGCACCATAAAGATACAACTAAGCGTATTGGTCTAGTACAAGGAGGACATCATCGTCATCTCATCAAATGTAACTTGTTTTCGCCATGATATAACTGAAAAATTGCTCATTTGGCATTAAACAACAATCACTCACTCACCCATGCTGTATTTTAGTTCTCTTGACCTCTGTATCTGTCATCATATGATAGTCAGATTTACATCTACCGGTACATGTACTTGCTGCAGTAAGTTTGTATTCGTTGGTATTAAATTTTGTGTATAAACATAATAAAATATTTTTTGTGAGATTTAAATTCGTGGTTTTGATAATACTCATATTAAACTTCTCCTTCATGGTGCACTAAATTTCGTTGTTAGATGTTACCTATGAAAACCACGAAAATTGGTAGTCAACAAATAAAGATGAATTCACATTATTTAATTTGCACTTTCATGATTTGTGACTCATGCTCAGATGTGGAGAAGTATACTCAATACAACCTTGTTTTGGTACTCTTGTTTTCTCCACTGCTGAAATTGATCAAGTTGTGGTTTCTCAACGTATTCCAATTTCTTCCACAAAGTAATTTGACCAGGGCATTCATTCTATGCCCTGGTAACTGAATTAATGTCGAAAGTTACAATTGAAACTCTTAGTAAATATTTCAAAATTTTGAAATTACCCCATTGGCAGAGACTACAGTGTGGTGAATATTACATATGTAATAATTTTAATTGTACTTCCATTTCATTTGGTAAGATTTATAATGATGGAAAACAAAAAATCTCTTGATGGTGGTGGAAAGTAAATAAAAAGTCAATAAAAATAGCCTTCAGAGAACATAACATTCTTGGTGTTTTCTTTAATCATAAAATCAATCGATTTGTTCCAACTTATAATAAAGAAAATGTGAAAATATTTATATCTTTGGCTAACATTGTTTATACATGTGTTAACTCTGTGTTAATTTCATGCCCACTGAATTCATCTCTTACAATCAGCTGACCCATCCTTTATAGATCAATATCAAGCTTTTGAAAAGTGAAATTTCTTACTTTACATACATTAGGTATAAATACTATACCTCAAAGTGTAAATTTTATACTTGTTTGATAAGTAAAAACAAATTTACCTACGTGGTTGCAAATGGTTGTAAATATAGGTGAAAAGTGAGAAAGGAAGTTGATTACATGACTAAATGTAAGTAAACGTTTGATTTTAATTGGTCAATTTTATTAGGAAACAAAGAACATTTTGTTTTGTCAAATTTTTTGTGTTGTCTGTTATATTAGTTGTACAAGAAAATTCTAAGGACATTTTAATAATAATGCTGGCACTTTCAGGCCTTTCAATATTTTTCAAGTGTACCAGTACTTCACTATTTACAGGTGGTACTTTTTCTTAAAATTTGAACATTTTTCATGAATATCTTTTACAACATTCTTTGCAATGATTAGGAGGTACTGTACCAATTACCATTTTATACAAGTGGGTAAAAGTACCTGGTACCTCCCTTACTGTGATTAATGCCTGTGTCTGTAATATAAGTTGTACAAGACAATTGTAAGGACATTTTATTAATAATGCTGTGCCAGGTCATAATTTGAGGGTCATAATTTTTTATTTGAGTGTGATAGGGCAGTATGTTTTAAGCTCACCCGATGTCAAAGAAAGGTCCTAATGAGTTGTTGTCATCTTTTTGCCTCGGTTGTCATCGGCAGTGTTGGTGTCTGTTAGCTTTTTACATTTCAGTCTAGGTCTCTCTCACAAACCATTAGCCCAATTAATTGGAACCAAATTGCATGAATAACCAAGTGAGCGATACAAGTTCAGAGGAGCCTCTAGTCTATTGTGCTATATGCTTTATGAATTTCCTCTGTGTATAAGAATAAAAATTATTTTTGGCTTCAGAATTTGTCAATTCAACTGTTGTCGTGCCATATGACTAATTACCCCGTAGTTGAAATACAAATAGGGAAACTTTGCCTAGAGCGGGTGTTAATGGTTGAGGGTTTGCTTTCAATGGAGGTTAATTTCAGGAATTAACATCCGCTGCTATGAAAGTGTGACTTTGCACGAAAATTATCACATATTGGCACGTTTGTTCGGCAGACATAAAATTTATGGAAAATTGACAAATACTGTCTATCCTATGAAATGATTTGATAAAAATAGAAATTTTCATAAAGTATTTTTATGTATATCATTCTGAGTGTAAAATCTGAGGTAACATTTGTAAATCATAGATAAATTTGCTATAAGTGAATGTGGACAGACAATAGGTCTAATATGTTTTCTTTAATGTTAAAGAAATTAATTACCTAGTGTTTTTCTACCAAATGATCTATTAAGAATTATTTTGACTTTCCAGTTCAGTAGCCACAAAAATGCACCACCATGATTTCTAAGTAATAAAAAGGTTGTTTGTATTGGACAAAGTTGTGGTTTTTTTTCAATTATTATTATATTAATTGTAGACAGACGCACAGTGGATTATATTTCTCCTTTGATTTCATCCACTTATTTTATCGTAATAATTGTAAGAAATAAACATCAATGTCCAAATTATTAATCAATGTCACACAAAGATATCAAGTTGTTTTTTAGCTCGCCTTGCCAAAGGCAATGTGAGCTTTTGCCATTACTTGGCGTCCGTCGTCCGTTAACTTTTCACTTTTTAATCTTCTCTGAAACCCCTCGGCCAAATGAACTGAAACTTGGTAGGAAGCATCTATAGAAGGTCCTCTATACAGATTGCACATTTTGTCCCGATCCATTAACAAACATGGCCACCACAGGCAATTCTTGTTTCTGATTGGCCGATTTTTAAAAATCTTCTCCTCTGAAACCGCTTGGCCAAATGAACCGAAACTTGGTAGGAAGCATCTATGGAAGGTCCTCTATATGAATGGCTCATTTTGTCCCGATCGGTTAACAAACATGGCCACCACAGGCAATTCTTATTTCTGATTGGTTGATTTCTAAAAAAATCTCTGTTAAAAGAAAGATAACTCTTGGCCTTAGAAATTAAATAATGCTGATATAGTGTAACATGTTTATTCTATACATTACAAGTAGGTATTCACATTTTAATATTCTTTTTAGCAAAGCTTGCAAAGGCAATATGAGCTTTTGCCATCACTTAGTGTCCGTCGTCTGTCATCCGTTTACTTTTCACATTTTAATCTTCCCCTCTAAAAACCCTCAGCCAAATGAACTGAAACTCTGTAGGAAGCATTTATGGAAGGTCCTCTCTAAAAGAGTGCACATTTTGTTATGATCCATCACCAAACATGGCCGCCACAGGCAATTCTTGTTTCTGATTGGCCGATTTAAAAAAATCTTCTCCTCGGAAACTGCTTGGCCAAATGAACCGAAACTTGGTAGGAAGCATCTATGGAATGTTCTCTATGAAGATTGCTCATTTCGTCCCGATCGGTTAACAAACATGTCCTCTATGAAGATTGCTTGTTTCGTCCCGATCGGTTAGCAAACATGGCTATCACCGAAACTTGGTAGGAAGCATCTATAGAATGTCCTCTATGAAGATTGCTCATTTTGTCCCGATCGGTTAGCAAACATGGCCACCACATGCAATTCTTGTTTCTGATTGGTCGATTTCTAAAAATATCTTCTCCTTTGAAACTTTTTAGCCATATGAACCGAAACTTGGTAGGAAGCATCTACAAGTATGGAAGGTTCTGTTTTAAGTTTCCTCAAAAGCAGAATGAAAGGTGAGTGACACAGGCTTAGTGGGCATTTTTTTTTTTAATGCAATCCATTTTAATTAGTGGAAAAATTAAATGTACACAAAAATATCTCAATCATCACATACACTGTAGTTTAAATTTACTGACCTTAAAGGTCATACTCATGCAGCTGCAATAGTATACTAGTAGACTAAAAATTAATGAAATACAAAAGATGCATTGATATTTGGCATGTATGATTTAGAAACTGTAGTTAATCACAGGCTCTTTAAGTACAAACTGCTGACATGTTTAAAGGTTTCTTCAAATTACCTTTTAACTTCTTTTGTGAAATTTGAGGATTTAGAATGGCACTTCAATGATAAGATAAGTCGATTAATTGATAAAGATTTATACCACAAATTGGATTTGCCCTAAAGGTTTAATTATCATGTTTAAATTGATGATTATTTTTGCTTTTCATTTACTGGTACTTCTGATGATAATATTGGATCCAGATTTTTACTATAAAAATGGTTAAAAATCATGAATCGTTGAAAAATGGTACAAAATGTATTGAAATATTGTTGTCATCATTGGTTAACCTGTAACAGTTAATGGTTGCAGTCCTCAAAATGAAAATTTAAATTGACTGGTCCGAATCAAATTCTTTAATTTATTTTTATACAGTTCTAATAAAAACTGAAAAATATACTGGTCCTAATAAAGTTTAACTCGCCTGGGCCGGAGGACTGGTGCTCATCGTGATGACTGTGGTTGTCTCGTATCTCGTATTTATTCATTGTGTCGTTGTTTACTTGTTTTTTTTTAGTGAGATATGCTCTGGCTCAAAGGCCACATGGTCATGAAGTTGCATTTGTCATCTGTTAGCTCTTTTCCACCGTGTCTCACTTGACCCAAATTAAAGGGTCATGTGAGACATTGTCATCACTATTTGTCCCTCGTCTTTGGTGTCCTGTTAGTCTGTTAGCTATTTGCATTTCAATCTACCGATATGTCTCACAAACCACTGTCCCCAGTTGGAACCAAACCAGGTAGAAATGTTACTTGCATAGTTCTCAACATTTTACTTGATTTACTTTTCATTGGGAAAATAATTTCTTGCAGAAACTAGAAATTTGATTGAACCCAATCTGAATTATAAATCATTGGAGGGTCCCTTGCAAAAATATTTTTATTTTTCTGTCGATATTTTGTCATATTTTTATTTTTTTATGTGGATCGGAAGTCCAAGTTAGCTCACTCCATAAGACATTGTTTAATTGTGGGAAAATAAACAGAAAGCTTTTTCTCAAAAACTTGAAACGTGCTTGAACATAAACAGTGCTTGAATAACCAGATGAGTGAATCATTCTCAGATCAGTTTATTGGAAATTAGATTTTGATTATTGAAATTTATTACTTTGTTCATACCTTGTAGAAGAAACTATTATTCCTGGAAATACTAGTCAGCGAAACTGGTTACTGGACTTGAGACCTAGGCGAGCAAATTTTCAGTCTGTCCAGTTAAAAGGAATATGGGGATGGTCTGACAGTCCAGTAACATTTTCATGACATTGTTTCTGTTGATTAAAATTTATTTTACTTGTACACAATATATTATTCTACTTGCAAAGTATAACCTATTTAATCTTACAATTCTATTCTGGTGATAAATAGGAGATTTGCTGCAAAATGTCATGAAATGATTGACATTCTAAGATGATACCTTTACAAAGGACTATATTTTTTTACTCCTGAAATCATAGCTCTCATTACAACATCCTTGATATATTAATACATTATGTCCCAGGTGTATCCACTTTATTACCCAACTTATGAATGAAAACAGTAACAAGAGTCGTGTTACGTAATGTTATCAATGAAATTTAATACAGCATTATATGTGTGACAGGGTATCCTCCCAAAACAATCAATTACGAGGAAACAGTCATACTCTATTGTACTTTGTGCAATGTAAGAATTTAAAATGTTAACATTACACTTTTAGATAGTATGGTGAAACCTGTCCTTAACCAGTGGAATCATTGTTCGTGGAACATGGATGTTTAAAGTCAATTTCAATAATATTTCAGTTATATCACTACGGTCATTTTTATTTGGTGAAATAGGGACAAAACTTAGCATTTGTGTTGCTGTTGCCAGTTGGGCTCCTTAAAATAAAAATTTTAATAGCCTAGCAAAAATTTGTGAGGCCTAGCTACTCACTTAGAACATGAAATATTCAAAATTTCAGTATTCAGCTGGGCTACTGTCTGAAAATTTTCAGGGGTCCATGTCAAATTTTAGTGGGGTCTTGGGCTACTGAGCCCCTGTTAAGTTTAATGTCTGTGAAAAAAGCTGCAGGTCCTTGTGAATATGACTGATCTACAACAAGTACACCTCCCCACAGATGAGAATCAAACTGAGAACATTGGCAGTGATATTTCTAGAGAGTTAGGATTCTGGTGTTTAATGCCACTTTCAACAATATTTCAGTTATATCGTGGCGCTCAGTTTTATTGGTGGAGGAAACAGGAGTACCTTTGAGAAAACAACAGACCTGTGGCAAGTCACTGACAAACTTTATCACATAATGTTGTATCGAGTACACCTCGCCGTGAGTGGGATTCGAACTCACAGCTTTAGTGGTGATAGGCACTGATTGCACAGGTAGTTAACTCCAACTACCATATGATCATGACCAAGATGGCCCTCAACAATTTCTATAGACCATAAAATAACTTCATAATTACTATAACTAAACAAGACAGTATTTATATTAGGAATTAGAAAATGGTGACATAACTACATCAGATTTTAACACATGTTGGTACAGGATTTAATAAACATTACAATAGGGGGTAATAATGGAAATTAAGGATTTCTTCAGGATAATATTTACATGTGAAAATATTACAGCCTTGGTCTTTCTTATAGTGGGAGATTTTACACTTTGTATAACCCTCTAGATATAGATTATTATCAATATCTAGAAGATCAAACGTCTTGGAGACATTTATACAACACCTACTTGAAATTGTTCAAAGGTTGTTGTCAGAATTTAACACCTCCTCCTTATGATGGCTTTTAGATATAAGATGGTTGAAAATGAAGGTACAAAATAAAGCATTTTTTTTAGAGGGAATAGAAGACTGCATTTTCTCAACCAATACAATTTAGGTTCTAAAATTTAAGTAAACTTTTGTTTCATTTTAATTCCATCTGCAATACAAATACATTTCATTAAAATACAGTCAAACCTGTTTATAAAGAGCACTCAAGGGAACTTGCAAATGTGCCCTTTATATACAGGTTAAAATAATATGCTCTATTCATTGATGGGGAAAATGAGGTTGCCTTTTGTAGACATTGATTTGTCATAAATAGAGGTGTACTTTAAGGAAGGTTTGACTATAAGAATAAAAAAAAATGAAAAATTTCCATCTAAATTATTTAACCAATTATCTGATTGAATATCTCCTTTATTATTGAATATATGTTTGTAAAAATATTCCTTAATATGTCATTCTAATCTCAGAATATCTGCATAAAAAATATCAAAAATACAAGTTTCAAAACTGTCAAGGAAAAAAGAAAGAGAATTTACAAGGATACCCTCATACCCTTGATTAACTGGACAAGAATTTCTTTTTTTTTCCATTCCATGCTAAAAATTCAACTTTTCATAAAGATTTTGCCAAAAAAGGGGGGCAAAGATATAGTTCTCCCCCTTCCACTTTTCAACGTAGGCGGTTATTGCCTTTAGATCCTACATCCCTGTACAGATAAATGATCAATAGCAATATTTTGAATGTCAGTTTATATGCATTCTTTTCTCAGAATATCTGCTTGGAACAAAAATTAAAATGTGCAAAAAATACCCCATCTCTAGCTATCCCCCCCATACAGTTAAATGACAGATCTCCACATCTCTAGAAACAGATCTCTAGCTATCCAGCATAAATGACAGATCTGTGATGATCAGAGGTGATATTTTGAATGTCAGTAGATAATGATGAATGGTTTGTTTTATAGGATAATAGAGATGTTAATGGCCCTAGTCTAAGGTGTGTGCCTAGGAAGATTATAGCTGTTAAAGGTACATGATGGAACAGGTAATATTATGTAGATTGTACAGTTGCATGATGGATTGATTTCAGTGGGTTTTTATTTCTGTTTAATTGAACAGATAATGTAAGAAATTGGGACATGGTTTGAAATAAATACTTATTGTATTATACAATTGTTTTGAGGGAAATTTAAAAAAAGATTTTTGCTTAGGATGTACATACCGGTAATTACATGTATATAACAATACTGTAAACTATTTACAGGTCAGTGAGTAATAGTTGTAAGTGTACACCAGTTGAGCAATTTGTCAACTATCTGTATCACTGCAAGAACAATTTTCATTTGATGAAGTTATGATGTCTAGTTATGGTGTTTAACACCACTTTCAACAATATTTCAGTTATATCGTGGTGGTTGTTATGATGTCTGTTTGTACCACACCAACATGCTTAGTTTTTATAATGCTAGCTCACTGAAACAACAGTCCACGGTTAGACATGTCACTCCAATCGGACAAATTATCATGGTTCCGAGTTTACCAGTCTTTGCATCTACTCTTTAATCGTGCATGCTTAGCAGAAAAGCCACTAATACCAATTTTATAGTCTTTGGTAAGACCCAAACAAGCAGTCTGCCACACTCGAGGCAAGCACTTGAACTATTCCACCATTGATGCAGTTTGCTCTAGTATAAGGTATAGAGTAAAATGCATGGGTTATCAACATACATGTACCGGGTACCTGTAAAACTAGTGTCATATTTAATCAAATTGGTATATTACAAACAGGCAAAAAGGAAAATAATTTTCATGTATTATGACTTGAGGCTTAACAAATGCATGTATTTTTAAGGATTAGTTTTTTTGCATATAGACAGAAGTTTTTGATTAGTAAAGAAAAACACAACTTGTTTTCAGATTCCGAATTTTAATTTGTTCAATGAGACATCATTTTACATGAAATTCTTTTAATTGGAAATCAAATTGGTAATCTTCTTGTATTAAAAAAAAAAGATTTACAAATTGAAAAATAATTGGATAAAAATATAACACTTAAAATTGTCAAATTATAGTGATAATAATTTTATTTTGTCCTAACCATGTTATCAATGTAGGACATCTGTCTCCTGTGGGCACAATATGTTAAATCATATTAAACTCGTTTTGTAATTTGTCACTCTAACAATAAGATATCCCACTAGGTATTTTAGTTATAGACCACTGATATAGTAACAAAGCTATGTTTGTAAAAATAGTTTGTTTATGGTAGGATTATAGCTTTCTGCTTTTTTTTTTATGAAATGAGTATAAATATATGGTGTATTTTATTATTCAGGCCCTCTAATTACATAAGAAATTCATTTAAATGCATATTGCTGTTGGAAATTTCTTTAGATTTATTTTATTTGTTATTTATTTGCTGGTTTAAGATTTATTACTATTTTTCAAAACATAATAGAAAATGACTGATGTTTAAAATGTTCTAAATAATTATCTAATTTTATGTTATATTTTATGCAGGCTTCTAAATCAAATTCATAAAAGGTTTTAATGTTGTTTAAACAGTATTGAGTAGACCCTTCTTAAACCTCATTTTATATGCTGTTCAATTGTGACCAGTGTTATTATTGTAAATTTAATTCTCACCATTTGTTTTCATTTCTAGTTTATGAATGAATGGATTTATTCAGTGACTGATCAAGTTATGTAAACTTTAACCCAGAACTGCTGTTATTTTTGGGGATTTAGATTATGTAATTAAGCAGATTAACTTAGATTAGTGGATATGATAAACAAAATGGATCATAAAACAGGTATCAGGCTTAGACAAGGACAGGGTTGCCGGGAGTCTACTTATCAAAAGGTATTTAATCTTTTTTTTGGTGGTGCATTTGTGTGTTGTAAATGTGTATGCCTCTCATGAAGGAAGAGTTTCTTCCCCTTAAAACACATTCTTCAACTATAAAGGGAAATGACTCTTGCTTAATGATAATTTCCTCATGGTACATGATGCATTTGAAATAATTAACGTATATATTTATATATATTATTAATAAGACTTAGTTTGAACACAGTGTCCATTGCAACATGTCTAAAAATAGTTATATAATCCCTCTGCATTGACAGCATAGCAAAGATATGACCCCACTAAAAAGATCTTTTGTTCTCGACCTAGGTCAGCAATTGTATACTTTAATATAATTTGTATTATTATCATTGATATGTTAAAAATGTTATTTAAATGATTGGATATTTTCTAGTACATGTATACTGTGTTCAAACTGTATTTTCAATGGACTATGTGTAACTGTCATTTTTGGCATTAAATGCAGAAATATATTTTTCTAATTGATAACAAGAATACCACTAATTTTCTTGAAGATTTTTTCTATTCAGAGGCTGCCTTCTCTTACTTTCCTATATCAAAATATTGTCGTTGGTTGAAAATTGTGTAAAATTCAGCTCAAATCAATAGCATAATATTAATTTAGTGTGTTGCCTGTGAAAATATGCTTACTTATTAGTTTTGATTTATTGAGGATCATAACTTCTTTCTGAACAAACAGGGATGCATGTGATACACTGTGGCAGAGAAAGATAAATATAATATTATAAATATTTTGTATTCTCAAGAAATCTTTATGAAAAGAAAGTTTACATGTGTTACGAGTTTGAAGGCTGCTAGAACATGGTAATTACTTTTATTCAACACGATTATATATATACTAATGCAACAATCACTAAAAGTACAAAACCCAAAATCATGGTCTTCACTTGCACAGGATGTTTGGACAAGTTAAATAACATTTTACCACATCAAATATTTTGTATCTTTCAATCAAAATCAGCTTTGTTTTGCATTAGAATACAATTTTGGTATATGAGAGTAAGAAAACCAGTTTCTGAAATCAGGAATTAAAATATACATCAGAAATATCGAAATGAAAAGAAATTTAAGGTTGATCTTTGAAATTTAAGACAAAATAATCTTATAGACAACAGTGTTTCAGCTAGACTTTGAAATCTTCAGGACAAATGCCAGTTTTATATCAAAATTTCTTCAGGAAATTCTTTAATAGTTAAACTAATTTTTATAAAGTTCTTCAGGACAATTTGAGAAATAGATGAGCAAATGTTCTGAGACCGATGCCTAGCTGAATCACTGAGACAATAATCTAGTAATCTTCTACTGTTCATGTAAGATTTCAGATGAAATCAACTTGTAATTTACATTTGTACATGTACATATGTAACAAGAGTTAATACAGATTTTTATTTGTATGTTAAAACCTGTCTATTGTGAAACATTATTAAAGCTGCTATGTTAAATAGAAAACAAAATTCTAATGTTTAAATATCTTAATCAATTTTTACCTGTTTCTTTATACTACACAAGGACCAAGGAGGTGGCATTTAGACAGGTTTCACTCTAGCATACTAGTAGAAATGTAGTAGAATTTAGAGATTTACATTTTAAATAATGGAAGGGTTATTAACTTATAGGTAGACTTGATACAAAGTCCCTTTCTTAAATTAATAAACCGTTCAAAAATTGCTGCTGTGAGGGTTCAAATTTTGACTGACCACTTGTATTTTAATAACAACATATTTCTTTACTGATTACATGTGGAGTTTCTCAACATGGGGATAGTAAATATAAGTGGTCAGCTCAAGAATTCAACTTTCATAGCAACAATTCATTTAAAGGGGTTACTAATTAGAAAGGGATATTTAAAAAATCTAGATTATAGGATTAGAAATACTTTAAACAAAACAAAAATTTCAATCGCGAAATTATCGTCACATAAATTCAATATTTTAATGAAATTTTCACATGAACAGTGTAGTAGTAGCACTATTTAGCTTAGTACTAATTATATTGTCTTTTCCTGTCTTCTTTTTTTCAAGCGACACTTGCGTAGATTGGAATTTTTATTGGTAAGAATATATTATTTTTTTTTATATTTTCAGCTTTTTTTGGGACCTAATTTATATAACTTTGCTATGTTTGTTCTATTTTCAAACATTTATTAAGCTTGTTGTTTCAGCATTATATTCTTTCTACCATTCAAAACTTAATTTTAATGAACATGTTTTAATTTGTTGCACAATTTGTTGAGAACTTTTTGTTCATTTAAAAGAAATCCTTACAATCTTTAAGGTGGTTTTATTTTTGCTATTTTTTTAACTCTTTGTTAAACATAGACATTTAATAAATTTTAAATGCATTTGTTTGTTGTGGGGAAAAACAACAGAATATGATTTTATCAGGAATTCAAGACTTAATTGTTCCTAAATTTTTATTTAATTATTAGGACCTTTTGCATTACTTGTAGTATTTTTTTGTGAAGTTTTTTAGTGGTGAAATATTTCAATTTGTTACTTGTTAGAGTTTGTTGGAAATGTTACCAATTTGGTAAGAGGCAAACATCTACCCATGGTTGATGATGAATAATAGTCTTCTCTATTTAAAGGAAGAGGTATATTTTTATATCTGACACCTCAACTTTACATAAAAGTAATATTTGCATATTTTTAAAGTAACTATTGTCAACAATCACATTAACCTTTGAACCATGCACAATTGCTTTAAATGATGAATAAAACGAATGTGAGTTTCACAGATTATTTCAGGGCTGTATTGAGTGCAGGTTGATAACACTATGAGTTACTCCGTGACAAGTAGAGGTTAATATCGCTATGAGTTACTCCATGACAAGTAGAGGTTGATATCACTATGAGTTACTCTGTGACGAGTAGAGGTTAATATCTCTATGAGTTACTCCATAACGAGTAGAGGTTAATATCGCTATGAGTTTCTCCATGACAAGTAGAGGTTAATATCGCTATGAGTTACTCCATGACAAGTAGAGGTTAATATCACTATGAGTTACTCCGTAACAAGTAGAGGTTGATATCGCTATGAGTTACTCTGTGATGAGTAGAGGTTAATATCTCTATAAGTTACTCCATAACGAGTAGAGGTTAATATTGCTATGAGTTACTCTGTGACGAGTAGAGCTTAATATCTCTATGAGTTACTCCATGATGAGTAGAGATTAATACAGCTATGAGTTACTCCATGACGAGTAGAGGTTAATATCGCTTTGAGTAGAGGTTAATATTGCTATGAGTTGTTCCATAGCAAGTAGAGATTGATATCGCTATGAGTTACTCCATGACAAGCAGAGATTGATATCACTATGACTTACTCCATGACTAGTAGAGGTTGATATCGCTATGAGTTACTCTGTGACAAATAGAGGTTAATATTGCTATGAGTTACTCCGTGACAAATAGAGGTTAATATTGCTATGAGTTACTCCATGACAAATAGAGGTTGATATTGCTATGAGTTACTCCATGACGAGTAGAGGTTGATATCGCTATGAGTTACTCTGTGACAAGTACAGGTTGATAACGCTGTGAATTACTCCATGACGAGTAGAGATGCAATTTATTCAAGAGAGGAGGTATAGAGTATTGTGCAATAATCATATCATTTAGACATGAAATTGATATATCAGCATTGTCCAAACTTATACAATAAGTTATAGGACAAACGTGGAAGTTAGTAATTATTGATTTAACACATTTCACTGTAGAATTAATCCTTTGTTTTGTTAGTCTCAGTATTTCAAAACGTATGAGTTCCGTCAAAAATAATTCAAAGAATACTTAATAAAGGATAATACCATCCCATTTTAAACCTTTTATGATTATAATCAATTCAAATTTTTGTGGTGAAATCATAACTAAACATTGACATTGAAGAGAAAAAAATTATATCATTAGTTTGTTTGGGTTTCTTGTCATGGTTGACCGAGTCTGTGTAAATACCCAGACGAAGGTTATCTGACAAATTTATGGTTTTAACTCTAGAAAAAACCGGGGTTTGTAACAACCAGACAACGACGGTTGTTCAATATTACAGGTAACAGGTGTATTTAACGTTAAGACATTAGTATCACTAAGATAATAAATTAGAGGACAATATTTCTAAGTGACACTTGATTATTTCACTACTGGGCTTCTTAAGGTCGTTTACTTTGTTTATGCTCAGGTAAAAAATAATTCTTTTTTTTTCTTGTAATTAGATATTATGGAAATTTCTTACGTTCGTTAGAATTACGATATCTCTTTAATACAGAAAGTAGATGGTTAGTTTAAATTAAAGCTGGGTGCTATTTTAAAACTTTGAACAGTGTTTAAAAGTAAATATAGAATACACATTCCAGGAAATTATGAGACAGAGAGGTATGTCTTTTTTTTGTCTTCTATGAAAATGTAATATGAATGACACAAATCTCTGAACTAGAGAGTAACATGTATATAAGTACTCCCACTCATAAATTTGTATTTTTATTACAAATTTAATGTTTTCATTCAATATATAGTCTTATCTGAAAACATTAACGTGTTCTGCCTCAAGGGACAAACTTGTTTCTGTTCAAATCCAGCAGGTAGAGAAATTCATTGTAATACACTTCCTCTATTTTGAAAGGCTTTAAATGTTGACATACATGTCCCAAATTTGCTTAGATAAATTTTCGTAAAAGTTAATACCGATAGTGAACCTCTCCGTTTATCTCGTTACAATCAGTCATTGTCAACATGGCCAGCGGAAATACCTGTTGAAGGTAAATAAACGAACCAACGTAATTAATTATATATTGTTACGTTCTGTAATGGAATTATGTTTTGTGAAATTATAACTACAAACAACTGGATATTTACAAGAATGGGTAATATTTTTTTTTTTACAAAATTTTGATACACATACTATTGACATTGTCTAGATTTATTCAGTCAAACCTGCTTAAGCAGTCACCTGTGTTAAAAGGTCACTTTTTTCTTGTCCTGTTATAGAAAATTTCATATGAATTGAACCTTTTTTAAGAGGTCACCTGTCTTAAAAGACCACATTTTCTTTGTCTCAAATGTGACCTCTTAATACAGGTTTGACTGTCCATGTACCTGTACATGTATGAACAATAATGACATAGATCATCTTAATCATCACATTGTTTTAGCTTGTTGATGAGTTTTATTACATAGTTTTTTTGACATTAATATCAGTCAAATATTCACTATAAAAATATTTCAAAGTAAATAATCAAAGTGGGAGAGACTTTATTGAAGTAAATAATAGCCAGGTGTTGTCTTCGAGGCAGGTGCACAAGCTTTATATAGTTTTAGGACTGGTTTCTTTATTAACAAGTTTATCACATGTCACAAGTATTCTTCTTTCTTTTTTTGTATCTTTAAAGATATATACAATTCTTAGTCCTAAGAATTTTGAAATAATATCAAATTAATCTCATAAATTATTTTCACCAGACCTGCCATCATTTGAAGTCGGTCATCGTTGAAAACTCTTGTATTCCAATCTTTAGGAATGGTGGAATTTCTACATACATGTAGTAGAAATGTTCTTTGAAAGTAAAATTAGAAAAGATAGGTTTTCATCATAGGATGGCAAAAGTCTGTACATACAAATCCTCCTACATATTATTGTGTGAGTTTCTCAAAGCTCTGCATGCATGCTTATTGCCATATGAAGATTTGTATATTGCTATAATTACCTGAGTTTTATCTGACTATTTTTGAAAGAGTTATTCCTTCTTTTTCACTTCGAATATTTCATAGAAAAGATAGTATGTGCAACTTCTCCTACATTTTAAATGGGGATGTCTCAAAACTTAGCATGTTTGGTTATAACTACATGTGTATATCTGAATTTGCAAATCTTTACAGCAATTTGATCAGATCATTTTTGAAAGAGTTTTTGTCCTTTTTGACTTAGAATATTTCATCAATGAGTTTATACATGGAATTCTTCCTCCATAGGAATTCTTCAAGATTTTGAATGCTTGCCATATCGGGATTTGCATATCATTAAAACTATTTGATTAACCATTTTTGAAGGAACTATTGTCCTTTTTGACTAAGAATAGGTCTTCAAAAAGATTCTTTGGGTATGCGGAACATTTATTTTTGTGTCAAACATATCCCTAAATTTTATATAGATTCCAATGGGAAATTTCCACCCTGTAGTATCTGTTGTCTGTCAGTAAAAATTCACACTTAATCCTTGGACATGTTGGTCATGTGGTATCATGTAATGTCTGTTGTCTGTATGTTGTCCATCATTTACATTTCACATTTAATTTTTGGACAGGTTGGTCTATATGTGGGTCTCTTGCAAAATCATTTCAAATGAACTGTACATGCAACTCTAGAATGGGCAGTTTATTCTGATTATGTTCAAGTATTTTAACCTAGTCAACTAGAGAAAGTGGGGGCTGTTGTGGTCATGATCATATGGTAGTTGAATTTACAACTACCTATGCAATCAGTGCCTATCGCCACCAAAGTTGTGAGTTCGTATCCCCCTCAGGTGAGCTGTACTCGATACAACATTATGTGATAAAGTTAATCAGTGACTTACGGCATGTCGGTTGTTTTCTCTGGTTACTCTGTTTTTTCCACCAATGAAACTGACCGTGACGATATCACTGAAATATTGTTGAAAGTGGCATTAAACACCATAAACCAAACCAATTAACTAGAGAAACTAGTTAGAAATGTGTATTTAGAATAGAATGAAAAGCAAAAGATGTAGAAGTAGATCCAAAATCAATACCCCTAAGACATAAATGTCCATTCACTTTGCTGGCTTGATACAGGCAGTTCAATCAAATTTGTTGGTGCTAAACTAGTTTTATGGATCCTAACTTCCCGTTTTTGTGAAATGATGCGGCCATGAAACAGTGAATATATTGCACAAATGTATCCTGCTCTACAGAACAAGAACTGACAACAATAACTCTAAGCCAATACAGAACAGACAACAATAACTCTAAGCCAATACAGAACAGACAACAATAACTCTAAACCAATACAGAACAGACAACAATAACTCTAAACCAATACAGAACAGACAACAATAACTCTAAACCAATACAGAACAGACAACAATAACTCTAAACCAATACAGAACAGACAACAATAACTCTAAACCAATACAAAACAGACAACAATAACTCTAAGCCAATACAAAACAGACAACAATAACTCTAAACCAATACAGAACAGACAACAATAACTCTAAACCAATACAGAACAGACAACAATAACTCTAAGCCAATACAAAACAGACAACAATAACTCTAAGCCAATACAGAACAGACAACAATAACTCTAAACCAATACAGAACAGACAACAATAACTCTAAACCAATACAGAACAGACAACAATAACTCTAAACCAATACAAAACAGACAACAATAACTCTAAACCAATACAGAACAGACAACAATAACTCTAAACCAATACAGAACAGACAACAATAACTCTAAACCAATGTGTCTATTTCCTGTATCATGGAGAACTACATAGTACAATACAATATTATACCCCGCCTGACATATAGAACAGATAGTAATCCCCCTAAAACAATGTGTCTATTTCCTGTATCATTGAGAACTACATAGTATTGTACAATATTATACCCTTCCAGTCTGAAGTAGGTTTATGACTAATGTTGGCTTAATACATTTACATTTTATTTTTTAATCCTTTAAAGTTTTCTTTACAAGTTTACATGTACTAACAAATAACAGTTCATTGAAATAAACATTGAGATGGATTAAGTAGGTGTAATTGTACATATTTGGTTATGTTTTTTAACATCATCATCAGAGAAATGAATTACGCATTCTTCTGATGATCTACATAGACGTGCATTACGGATACAAAATCTGAAGGATTTTATTTTTAGCAATAGAACTACCAGTATAGTATAACTTCATTGAGAAATTGAGGATTTTATTTTTAGCAATAGAACTACCAGTATAGTATAACTTCATTGAGAAATTGAGGATTTTATTTTTAGCAATAGCACTCACTACCAGTATAGTAAAACTTCATTGAGAAATTGAGGATTTTATTTTTAAGAATAGAACTACCAGTATAGTAAAACTTCATTGAGAAATTGAGGATTTTATTTTTAAGAATAGAACTACCAATATAGTATAACATCATTGAGAAATTGAGTAAGAGTTCAAAATGAAAGTTGACTTTTAACAGTAATTTGTTTGACTGGACATATAAGGATTATAGTGCTACTAACCTATTAAATATAAGTATAATTACTCAGAAGGAAATTTGTACTTTAGAAATTCTAGCCATTGCAATTAAGTTGTTGAACCTGACATATTATAACTGACGTTGTACCTCTAAATAATAAATTTCTTCACGACACAAACGGTGTAATCCGTTCAACCATTTAGAAAGTAGGTAGGTCCTTTTATGTAACAAACAATACCGGATTTATCATTTTCATCCCGTAAGGTGTACATTTTAAAAATATCGATTCTGAATCATAAAGAATCTATAAAGAATCAAAACACAGGCAGTACTCCGTGACATTCACTCGTCATACTGTCTGTCCCGAGGGAGACACAATATTCTGTGGTTATACACATTTCTTAATTTATTGGACCAATGAAGGTGTGATTCTGTGATGAAATGTGTATTATGTACTTAGTAACATGTTAGTATTAAATATTTTATCATTTTTTATTGTAGTTTACAGGAATTAAATTTGACACTTCATGTATTATTGAAAATTTATGATAATTTTTTGGTGTTTTATTGTTTTTTGCATATTTTGTATTTACAACTTTATATTGGAACGTCATGAATAATTTAAATATGAAATTTTAAGGATGTAAATTATGGTATTTTTTTAAATAAAATTTACATTAATTTTACACACAGTAAATCAGATGGATATTAAGACACAAGACTTTGACAGACCGGGGTATTTTATTCTGTAACATGTAAAAGTACTTTTATATAGACTTTATCAAGATAAAACAGTATATTTATTGTATATTCTTAGATTACATTATCTTATCTGACAACTATAGTAATTGTATCAGAACTATTGTCGTATCGTATTGTATCGTAGGTAACAAAATTTTGGGGTGAGGTGTGCGATATTTTCTGAAAATCTGTGATACCAGTAAAGGGAAAAATACAACCTAAAATCATCTTTTCAGCTTCCTGACCTAAGTTCAAAATGGTTAGTAATGGTTTCAAGTTTATTGTACACAACAAAATTTTGAGAAAAAAAAGAATTTTACAACTTTTAATTAAATTTCTTATGCATCGAATGGCAGATGGGCTCTTATGAGGTTAATGTTCTTTGAATATCTCTGAATCCATGAAAAATTATATACAATGTAAAAATCTATTGAATATTAAATTGTTTGTGCCGGTGTATATGCAAAATTAAGTTTTCTTTTTCAGATGCTGAACAATATTGCCAGTGACCTTGACCTACTATTGAATGACCTTTGCCATATATATCCATACCCTGTGTCTGACAGAAAGTTTACTACATTTGGGTGAGTATAAAATATTTTCTGATATCAATGCATGTTCCAAAAGAAGTGTTTTAGATAGATTGATGAAGAAAAGTTTGCAAAAACTAAATTGTGGAGCTGCTTACCCTTCTGGAGCACTTGAGTTCAACCCCGGTTTTTAGTGGGGTTCGTGTTACTTGATCTTTAGTTTTATGTGTATGTTTTGTAGATCGTTGTTTGTCCTTTTGTACTTTTTCTTTTGACCATTGTGTTGTTTGTCCTGATTCGATTTACGGATTCTGATTACCTCCCTTTGGTCTCTTCAAACTCTTCTTGAAATGTAACGTTCGGTAAAATGGTTCTGCTGGATGGACCTATGGGTGGAAGTTTTTATCACTACCTGTTCATTGTTGAGATACAAGTTCACATTCATCATGTTAATTTGATTCAAGTCAGTAGTGTTATTACCGTGAGTTGATGGTCTGCGGTTGTGGCATATTTTGTAAGTAGTACAAAATTTGTTTATAATAAGGAAATATTTTTGAATGAAACCAATAAAAGAGCTACATGTATGAATTGCTGTAATTTTGTCAATACCTTGGGTCCTTTTAGTATTGGCTTCTGTTTGATTAAAGCTATTCATAAGGTACATTGCTGTAATTTTGTTTAACAACACATGAGGTGCAGATATATGTTGTGCTTACTATACCCTACTCTAGCAAAGCAGGTGTTGTATAGTTATCAGGAATTTCAATTGTCTGTCTGTCTGCACCTTCAATCCTTTACTCTGATGAAACCAATGATTCGATTTCAGTAAAACCCTCAGGGATTCTTTAGTAATTCATTTCATTGTGTACCTCCTATTTAATATTTTTATCAGAAGAATTTTTGGGGTTTTCCATATCAAACAATGGACTTTCTGTTATATTATTGTATGAGAGGCATTTGGTTCGCTTTCCTTACCATAATTCATGAGGTACATATAGTGAGTTGTTTCTGTTTGGTTAACATAATTCATCAGGTACATATCTGGGGCAGATCCAGGATTTCAAGTTAGGGGGGGGGGGGTGCATTTAAAAAAAAATTTGGGGTATTTCATGTGAAAAATCACTATTTTACACCAAAAAATCATATTTTTTCCAATTTTAATGGGGGACGCGTGCCGGGGGGGCCTGGATCCATCCCTGCATATAGTGATTCATGAGGTACATATAATGATTTGGTTCAGAAAATTCATCGTTGAGCTACATTTATATGTAAGTGTTTGTTTTTACATGATGTATAATTAGGGATTTGATTGTATTTGGTTATAGAATGTAAAGCTTTGCTTCTGTTTGTCTTATATGTTAGATGGAATAATTTTAGGGATTAGCTTCTGTTTGGTTAGAGCAATTCATGAGGTAAATATAAAGATATGGTTCTATTTTATTAAGATAATTCATAAGGAACATGTATGGATTTGTCTTTGTTTGGCTAAGACAATTGACAAGGTACATTTAATGATTTGCTATTATGGTATTTGGTTAAAGCAATTCATAAGTTAATGTAGGGATTTGCCTCTGTTCGGTTAGGAGAAAACATGAGGTTCATTTTGGGATTTGATTGTGTTTAATAAGTAATGCTAATTAGCTAAGAAAGAAAAGGATTCAAACTAAGGTTCTCCTCACACCATAGCTGATTTTAGCTATCCTCCATAGTCCCTATGGATTTCGGACTCCCAAGGACTATTCTTCAATTATGAGGTTTTCCAATCTATTGACTTTGAGCATACCTGTGGAAGGGGCTGTTGTGATCGTGATCGAATGGTAGTTTGATTTACCACTACCTATGCAATCAGTGCCTATCACCACTAAAGTTGTGAGTTCGAATCTCGCTCATGACTAGGTGTACTCGATACAACATTATGTGATAAAGTTGTCAGTGACTTGTGGCAGGTCTGTGGTTTTCTCAGGGTATTCCGGTGTCCTCCACCACTGAAAATGGTGTTAAACACCATAACCCTAACCCATTCTTGTTGAAGGTTATTCCAGAAATGTGTCTTAGGCACTGAATTAGACATCTATACTATTTAATCATTATCACAAATTTATACAAAAGAAGAAGTAAAAATACAAGTTGAATATTTACACATGTATGTTATATCTTAAGAAACAAAATTTTATTAATATTCAATTCCAAAGAAGTCAAGCTGCCTGGTGATGCAAATAAGTATTGAACTGGTGTCCTAAAATATAAATAATGAAGAAATTAATCCCTTAAACATTAATGGTTTAAATTAATGCATTTACCAACTTCAGGTGTCAATTTTAGCAAATTAAATCCTTATTACAATGAGCATGACCTTCATTGAATTGGTTTTGTTTAATTTTGTGAATGGAATACCTTTGTAATGACATATCTAAAATGTCTATTGCATGTCAGCCTATAAACCAAAAATATGTCTAAAAGGAATTAATTATTGGGAGTGGAAATGGGGGGGGGGGGGTTCTGTACTGTTCAAACAATTTTTTTTTATATAATTCTGATGCCATGTAAATTTTATTTATAGTCATTACTTTGGGACATAGTATTTTATAAAAATTCTTTTTATAGTTGAATTGATTCTTATCTAGGTTCATGATATCTAAGTGGGATCTGTTGTGTTTTTTCTATGACTTATGAAATCCAAAAAAAAGTGTGCTTTCATTTAGGAATTTAAAAAATGATTCCATACTTTATCAGACTAATTAAAGTTAGATGTATGTTGTATCTGTTTTTTAATGGTGATACACCAACATGATGTTTGGGGTCATGTTATGTAACCTTTCATTCATCTTTTACCATGCAATCATATGCAAGATAGTTCAATAAATGGAACATTTCTTGATGTGTACTCGGTTTTGATACCTTAAGATTTATCAGGCTCATTTTTGATTGGTCTATCGAAAATATCTTCTTTCAGTACGGAAAATCTTCAACTTGATGAAGGTTACTATGACTGTTAAATATGAACCCTTACATGACCCCACACGGGATGTCATTAGATATTAGTGTATCGCCATAGAAAATTGTTAAGAACATTTAATTTTAATCAGATTGATACATAATAGACTTGACATTTCCAGAAGATATTTTGTTTTTCAGTAAAGGACAAACATTTACAGACGTGAGTCCTGGCTTTGGTGAGGATAGTGCATTTGGAACTCTGGCCTCAACAGACAGCTATAGCGCGGAGCAAAAACCAAGGAGTGATTCAGTTCAGTCAGGACATCTCGATCACTCTCCTAAGGTAATTATTTAAGATTTTATCTAGTGAAATCTTGTTTGTAAAAGGATTTTATAGACCACAGCCCATATATTCTGCTTGAATCATGGAAAGAATGAAATTTCTAAAAATGACTAATCAATTTTATTCATTTTTGGGGATTAATGACAAAAGAGTACCCCCAACCAATCTTCAAATAAGGACAATTATCCTCTATTAAGCTTTTAACCCAACACATCCACATCATACAGGCATATTACGGAAGTCATTAGATGGTTTACAGATGACCAGCTGATTATTTTAACAAGAGGTGTAATTATTTCTATTATGTGTTTATTGATGTTAGATATAAACACCCACTGATTTCTTTGTTTTATCTACTATGTCATTGTGTTTTAACATTTTTGCTGTGACAATCACGAAATAGCATCAGTATTTTTTATAGCAAAAGATTCTATACAACAATACTTTAACGAACCTATTTTTTGCTGCTAGAAACGTGAAATATCATCCATCAAAAACAATAATCCATAATTTGTGGAAAATAATATTTTGTAGTAATAATTTGTAAAATAATATTTTGTAATTATAATTTGTAAAATAATATTTTGTATCACTAATTTAGTTAATTTTCTTTGATTTTGAACACAAATAATCAATATCCCTCAACAGAGTATCCGACTAGCAGTTTTCTGTCAGTTTGAAAAAATAATTTTCAATCTCTGTTTGTCCATATGTTAACTAGGGAATTCCAGGTAAATTACAAATGTGTAGTTACCTTTTTAAAATAATTTGGAATATCTTCTGTAAAATAGATAGTGTTATCAGCTTAATGTAAAAATTGGTACTAAAATTAACATATTTTAGCACACAATTTTAATAATGGAATTATTGTTGGATATGATAGTTTATAAATCTTTTGTGAAGGTATGTGGTATATGTTATATATGGATACAACACTATGGATTAAACTCACACACTCGTTTAATCCATGTGTTGTTCGGTCACTCATGATCTTATTTTTGATATTCAAAAAGTTTGATTAGTACAATGTAATACTATATATCCTGTATAATTTGAACTTTAAATGAAGTCCCAATGTAGGAAATCTTTGTTGATTTAACCTGTTTATGCCGAACACCTTCTATTCTGAACACAAACAAGGATCTGTTTAGACAGCTGTCACTGTATTTTTGAATATTTTGGTTATCACATCTTTTGTCATTTGAATTATTTATGAGATAAAAATTATCAAAATGCACCCTAGTGCATGTAAATTCACTTGTACATTACGTGTATTTTATTTTGATGGGTTTTTTTTCAGGTATTAGAAATTCCATCCTACCCTGCCAATGGGAGTGACCCTTTGTCAGATTCTGACCATCGTCCAATCAACTTTTTAGAACGCCTGTCGAAAACACATCCAATATGGTTTCTTCCAGAGATTGGCAGGTCAGGAGCAGTCCATCTTCTCAAAGACAGGGAGATAGGGGTAGGTTAAAAGTCAAGCATCAATGATGCATTGATACCTACTTAAAGGGACTTTAAGGACAGGTTGCCTCTTGAAAGATATCATATTAATGAATTTAATGAAGGACTTTGTTTCAAACAGTTTTAAGTAGATTTAAAACTCATTATAAAGGGGGGCCTGTCGTGGTCGTAAATGTATGGTAGTTGGAATTACAACTACCTGTGCAATCAGTGCCTATCACCACTAAAGTTGTGAGTTCTAACCCTGTTCATGGCGAGGTGTACTTGATACAACCTTATGTGATAAAGTTTGTCTGTGACTTGCTGCAGGTCGGTGGTTTTCTTCGGGTACTCTAGGTTTCCCCCACCAATAAAACTGACTGCCACGAGATAACTGAAATATTGTTGAAAGTGGCATTAAACACCATAAACCAAACCAAACCATTATAAAGGTTTCTCTAGACAGTTTTCACTGCATATGAAGAAAAGGACAAATTATATTATACCTACATTAAGATGAGTATTACCTACATTAAAATCCTTGACTGACATCAATAAATAATTACCAACAGTAAAATTACTGCATTCTTGTGGACTATTGGGATAATTGGTGAATTCTTCAAGGACTTATGATGGTGAAAGCTGGCAACTGAGAGGAATAGCCTGAAAATGTACATTTTTATGATTCCTCCTATAATCTGAAAGATATGATCCATCTATTGTGACTGATTATATTATTGATCATTATTGTTTAGCTTCTTTTTTTTCAAGTTATGGATGATTTTTCCCCCCAATTTGACATTTTCTAGATACCGTATAACCGGTAATTTCTGCGGCAATCTAATTTCTGCGGTCAACTCCGGACCGCAGAAATTAAAATCGCAGAATATTATGCAAAATAAATGTTTAATGTCCCGTACAAAATACGTTTTCAAACTCTACCTCCGATTCCGCCGTAATTTTTAGTGTCAAATATAATAATTAGTCGTAATTACTATATAAATGTTTACACAACAATTAAAGGTTATTTAGCTGTGGCATGATGATTTTTACCTGTTAATTACAATTACTCCAGATCAAGAAATATGATTGTACCAAGCTGACACCGACAATTATTGAAACAATTACCTGATTAAATGCTTACAATCATAATAAAGTTTATTAAAGCAATATTTAAAATTGTTATTTCAGAAATTAACATTGGGTTTTTTTGGTTTTTTTTTTTTAATTATTGTAGTAGCTTCGATTGAATAATATCAAACTGCTTGATCTCAGGATTCATCTAAAAACCAAACAAATAGAAATGTACTGGTAGTAGAATTCCGGTTAACCCGAGTTTTTATGTCTACATTATACTAAAAGAATTGAATACAATTGCTTCTAATCATAATTCTTTTTAAAAAAATTGTTATATAATAAAGTATGAAAATTCGACTTTAAAAATATATATCCGAAATATATCAAAGTTTATACCGATATCGATCCAACTGTTGACTTCGTATTTCCTGTCAACAAAATAGATCGCGAAAACAGTGAAAAAATAGTTTCTTAAGACAAATTTAAAGTTAACCAAATGCGTATTCAGAAGTTGTAACGTTTGAAAACTTTCTAAAGAACTAAATATGTTTTTACTTCTAAGGATCACTGTAATGTGCACCAGTTGTTTATCGTAGCATCGCTTCAGTTGTTGCTTCCTTTAATACAAACATTTTTTTTCGGCGCCGAGATTTTCAATCTGCAGAAAAAACAATCCGCAAAAATTAAATGTCTTCTTTTTAGACCAAAACCGCAGAAATTACCGGTTATACGGTATCGTAAAATTAATCACTGCACAAATTCTTAAAACTGTAATAAACCATACTGACGCAGAAAATGATATATTTTTTTTTATTTTTTAGACATTTATAATCAGGAATTCAAGCCAGGCTAACACTTGTGCCCTGTCTGCTCAATTTCCCACCAGGAGTGGTGCTAATGTGGACCATTACCTGATAGAGAAAAACAAAGGGGGTTACAGAGTTCAAGGGTCAAGCCACATTTTCTCTGACATCACAAAATTGGTAGCATTCTATCATGAAAACCTGTAAGTACATTTACATAAACACAAAGCCAGAAGCAATTAATTGTGGTAAAAAATACATTGTTTTACAGATTAAAATATGACACAAAATTAACTAATCAGTTGATATACAGGTGATAACAAAATCATATATCCAGATATTATACCCCCAAAGGGGGAGGGGGGTATACTGTTTTACCTCTGTCCGTCCGTCCAAGATATGTTTCGTCGCATTTTTCTCAGTAACTGTTGATGGCAGAAATCTGATATTTGGTTACAAGCGTCATATAGGTATACCATATTGTGGGTAGTGTTTTTGGACCCGTCAGATTCCTACTTCCTGTTTGCCGACTTAGTTGATTTTTATTAACATGGAACATATATGCACATTTTTCGTCACATTTTTCTCAGCAACTATTGATGGCAGAGATCTGATATTTGGTCACAAGCTTCATATAGGTACCCCATATCGTGGGAAGGGTTTTTGGACCCATCAGATTCCTACTTCATGTTTGCCGACTTTGTTGATTTTTATGCACATTGAACATACATTTTGTATATGCCCATTTTTAGTCGCATTTTTCTCAGCAACTATTGATGGCAGAAATCTGATATTTGGTCACAAGCTTCATATAGGTACCCCATATCGTGGGAAGCGTTTTTGGACCCGTCAGATTCCTACTTCCTGTTTGCCGAAGAGCGGGGGTATCATAAGTGAGCATTAGCTCACAGTTCATCTTGTTTAATTCTGGTGCTTTATTTTTGTGTGGGCCAGCCAAATTTAAGCAATGCTTGCACTTTTTCAGATAGCCAAAGGGTGTTATACGTGGTGTGAAAAAAAAATGTAATGTTTTCCTTCTCTAAAAAGATTTGGATCAATGTTTTGACGATGTATTTTCCAATAAGCAAGATGCTAATTTGTCACGAATCAACGGTACATACTAAGCATGACTCACTCATTGATATGGTTCAGAGAAACTTGCAATTCGCCTAGATGAGTCATGGACTCACCATTTTCAGTTGGGACTCACCAAAATTTTCAGAAATGTCTTTTGGAATCATCAGATTAAATTGTCACAAGTATCCCTGATGGTTGGTATGTTCTAAGCTTGTAACACTGACTGGATGTGGTTGACATATTCTAAGCATGTAGTCTGACTGTGGTTCATGATAAAAAAACATCATTGTCTTTATAGCCTGAATGTAACAGAATATTAATTTCAGATTTATAATATTCTCGCCTTTTATACTTTCAGGAAAGAGTTACCTCATAGACTAGTGCTTCCTCCTACAATAAGAAGGGCCAAAACTCTACAGGAATTAACATCCTTATCATTACTAGGGCAAGGTAAAACTAAAATATCTTCATATAAACCTAATCTGGGTTTTATAATATATGTGATCAATTAAAGTAAACAAATAAAATATTTGCATGTATTTACTTGGAAAACATTCACATCTTTTACGGAGACATAAATACGTGAAAATTTATATCTGCAAGCAATTTGGTTAAATTTAGGGGAAAATATCTGGAGTAGAAAGGAACCGCATTCAGTCGGCCATTTTGGTTTAGTTATTAGTGAGGAGTTTCTGTATCTGTTAACAGATTAAATTGTTTGTATATACTTAATGTTTTTATGTCGTTAGTGCACCTTTCATGACAAAAAATAAATTGATAAGTATTAAAATTTCTGTGCCATTTAGTTTAAATCAAATACAAAATGACTTGAACAATGGGCTGACTGCCGTTTCTTTTTCTGAAATTAGTTACTGTTCAAGGTAAACTTGTTTATTTTCTAATAAACAGCAGGGCTCTACAATTCATACCAGCTCCCACTAGCCTCTGGCTAGTAAGGAAACATTTTTTACTCGCCAACAAAAGTATGTTACTTTCCAGATTAATAAAGATACAGATTTGTACTATATAACTTCAATATGTATTTATTTATGCATAATTATTAATCCCCTGAATGAGACAGAACATGCTTAGTTGAGGAATGGGCTTTTGCTGAAACCATATTGGAACATTTTTCATGTTTCAGACTTTTATTAAGAAAAACAGGACTTTCACATTTAAATGTGTTTTACAGTAACAAATTCGGTTTTGACAGCAATATCTGGGCCTGCCTTTCTGCAAGCATCACACTACATAATTAACGTTGTTACTGGAATCATAAATGAGCCACGAAAACTTTGACTTCCAGACATCGTGGAATTTGCGCTTTCCACCTTTAGAACCAGAAACTTCATCACTTTTTTGGCTTGATACTTCCGTGGATATTGCATTAACAGGCCAGCTTTATGATAAGTTAATTCAACTGGTTTATTTTTAGCGAAATATTCTGTATGAAGGTTTTTTGATTTTTGCTTATCGTGGTCACATGCAAGTGTTAAAAGTATGTGATTTAAAACTTTTATGTCTGAGTCAATTGTGTGGATTAAAAGACCGGAAAATCCAAGTCAGATTTTAAAATGAAAAATACGATCGGTGATGGAATGAAAATGTTCCGAAAATATCAACTCGCCATCTGGCGATCAATACAGAATTTTTACTCGCATTTTACAAAAGTAACTCGCAAATGTGAGTGTTTTAGTCGCATTGTAGAGCCCTGAACAGTATTTCAATATATTGTTGCATTGTTTATTGTCAATTTTTTAGTCGTAGTTAAAATATAAATTATTGTCTCCCATCATTCTTTGTTTATTTGAATTTATTCGTAGATTAAATATCTGAACGGTAATTATGATCCTTTAATTTTTCGACAAGTTTTAATAGTAAAGTGATGTACAATGTCTCAACAGCAGTCTCTCTAAAATTCATTATGAATAATACAAATAAGATTTTTTATTTTGCATATTAAACATTTATTTTGTTACCCTTTTTGCACATATACAGAGATTAAAATAAAACATACATGTCATTTACGATTTTAGATCAACATACATACACGAAAAAAAAAGGCTAGAGAATGTGAACTTACATGTGCACAAAACTGTTTTGATTGTTTTGGTTTGGTTGGTTTTATGGTGTTAAACGCCACTTTCAACAATATTTCAGTTATATCATGGTGGTCAGTTTTATTGGTAGAGGAAACCGGAAGACCCGGAGAAAACCACCAACCTGCCGTAAGTCACTGACAAACTTTATCACATAATGTTGTACACCTCGCCCTGAGCGGGAGTCGAACCCACAACATCAGTGGTAATAGGCAATGATTGCATTGGTAAATCCAACTAACATACGATCACGGCCATGACGGCCCCTCGAAACTGTCTTGAAGTAGCAAAACGTGGAAATTAATAGCCACGAAAATGTATTGGTTTAGAGTAGTATCTATATATCTGATGACAGGGAAATCTACAAATGCAAAAACTAAGGCAGCACCAATAATGTTTAAAAATGTTTATTCTGCAACTCGAAAATAAAAAAATATATCGTCCCAAAACCAATATTGTATTAACAGTTTGTTTTTGTCTTTGCAGATTTTTGGACTTCATACATATTTGATAAAGGATCTAACCTTTCTCTATCTTTCAAGGGATCTAATAACTCATTGATGTTATCACCAAAGAGTGAACCGCAATGTTTACATAAATCAAAAAGTGAACCAATCAATATTACAAATGCTAAACATTTCAAAAAACAGAAATTGGGGACGTCTTCATTGTGTAGGCTTTTTAAAGAGACTATTTCAAGTCAGTCTGACGAAAGTTTGTCAGGAAGTGATAGTAATGTACCTCTAAAATCATCGTCTGTGACTTTCCATTTAAATCATGACGGGAGAGTTGTTTCTTCTCCCAGAATTCATCCTTCAACATCGCCATCAATTACAACTCCCGTCGAACATAAACATCATATTTGTGAAATGTGTCAATCAAACATTCATATGACAAATAAACAATCGGATGACAATTGGTCATCGGGAAATTCAAATGATGATTTCACAGCAAAGACGCACCCTCGTCCATCTGCCAAACAGAAATCAAATTTATATTTTACTACTTCTTTAGATTTACTCAACATTCCTGAAAATCAGTATTTTAAAAGTAATTTATCTGACAAAATGAGTGATTATGAAGATGTCTGGCGATCATCATCATGTGCGACTCCAATTCCTTCTGTTAGAGGAAAAACGAAACATCAAATATGTAAACGAACTTGTCCGTATCCAAAAGTAATGGAAAAATCGACAATTACATCGCCTACTCTTTTGAACAATGCAGTCAGTGTTATGCGAACTGAAGTTCAACATAAAATCCAAACATCTATTCAAAATAATTTACATACAGATGCCGGAGTTCAGACATCACATTCAGGATCAATCAAACAAAATCTCAGAAAATCTGCATCATTGGATATACATAATACACAAGACAGACTTGGTGAAACGTTTAGATCAGAAAAAATGGTACAAGCAACAACATCTACACAAACCAGTCCTGTGAAAGTCATATCAAAGCCCAAACCTTTGAAAAAAATAGATGACAAAGTGTCATGTGCCTCTGGCAGTTCTAAATCGGGTATAAAAAGTCCTGTGTATGCTGAACCTTTTGATACTCTAGAATGTCATGAGAGTGAGCATTTAAATATTGTCCGTGTAAGGCGACGTTCAGCGCCATCAATGGGTCTTAGCGGAAGGAAATTAAAATCTGTTTCACAAGGCCCAACGTTGGAAACTATTTTATCTCCTAGTTACGAAACTCATGAAAACTGTTACTTTGAAACTGATTTTACAAGTGGTGCTAGTGAAACTGAATTAGATGCAATAAACAGATCTCATCATATGAGGAGATCTCATAGTATGCAAGAAAGGTCAAGTAAAAATGCAGATAATGATATGAAAGTGTTGAATAGGGAAAGTATTAAGAATGTCACAAGTCAATTAGAAAAATTGCATTTGACAAAAAATTCAAACGTTGATAATCTTCAGACTGGTTACCATCAGTATGGAAAAAATTCTATTTTTGATGCTTGTGATGAACAGGACCAGGAACAAGTCACACCAACTCTTAGTAGATTCCCTGTCTATCGGCCATCCAAACTTAACGATGTTTCCAGACATTCTATGTTCTCAGAATTGTCCACTGTGGAAGATCTGATCTCAAGTGTTAATCCTCAATTGACTATTAAACCTATGAAACAAATTCCCACTATAATATACAGTGGAGCCATGTCTGAATATGATAATCTGACATCTCACTACGCTCCTCCTTCAGGAAGATCAAACGCAGGAACAGAATTTTGTACACCGTGGGATAACACATTTTGTAGTTCACTATTAAATACCGGTACCGACCCTAAATCTGTTCCACAAATGGACCTTCATTCTCGAATTTTAGCATGGCAAAGAGATAATTTGCATGTTTCTGAAAAAAAGGCTGGAGATCGTAGTAGTTGTCATTCTAATTCAACATTAGTTGGCGATTCTGACGACGATGTTATTAACAGTTCAGAGTTAGTTGCTGACCCTCAGTCCTCCAGAAGTAGTCTGGAAAATCTTACAGACATAGAGGATAGCTCTCATCGGCAGCAGCATGGCTCAATACATTATCATAAAGTAGACGACTATTATGTGCAAACAGAAGATATTCATACAGACAATAAAACTGTTGAAAAACATCATAAGAAAGGTAATTTAGTGTGCATGTTTACATAGTTATGTTTGTTTATAAAGAGTGGACAGGGGCCGTCATGATCGTATTGTAGTTGGATTTACAACTACCTGTGCCATCAGTGCCTCTCGCCACTAAAGTTGTGAGTTTGAATATCGCTCATGACGAGGTGTACTCGATGCAACTTCATGTGATAAAGTTTATCAGGTCGGTGGTTTTCTCTGGGTACTCCGGTTTCCTCCACCAATAAAACTGACCATCATGATATAACTGAAATATTGTTGAAAGTGGCGTTAAACCCCATAACCCTAACCACTAAAGAGTGGACATGTTCATAAATAAACCAAGGTAATAAAAATAAAAAACAAAAAATACCACAATGTCAGAACAGTTACAAAATTCATTGAAACATTTTAGAAACAAAGTTAAAATCAATACTTTTAACACACAATACACGACCCATCACTTCCTGTGTATGAGGGGTAACAATCTTGCCTCTGTTTATACAATTTTCAGATTTAAGATTTTGGAACTGTTCTGACGGTGTGGTATTTTTATGTTTTTCATTTTTATTATTACATGTATATATAAGTATAAGTGTATATTTGTGAACAAAGTAAAATGTTTCATATACATGTAACTTTGCTAATACCTTAAATGATTATGAAAAGAGAGTTAAAATGGTCAACAATTTCAAAAATATCAATGAAATGAACAACCACCTCTCACCTCACAAAATTAAATGCAAAAAAGACCACTACATATGTATGGCATTGGAAATCCAGGCCCTGATTTAGGACGGGTACACAAAATGTGGCAGAGAAGGATTTACAAATTAAAAATAGACCTCAAAATTGTCAGTATTATTCAAGTCTTTAGAGGTAACTTACCGGTAAACATTTTTTTAATGGATGACTGTTGATTAGAGTCAAATAACCTCAAAATTCCCAGATTTTATCAGATTTTGAGTAAATCTTTGGTAACAAAATATTTTGCCCATAGAAAGCAATCAAGATCTGTTGAAAATTGTTATTAAACTGAAAAATGAGAGACTTGTGCAAAGAATTGTATAGAAATGAAACCAACATCATGACCATAATATATTAATTGTTTGTTTGATGGTGTTATAACGCCACTTTCAACAATATTTCAGTTATATCGTGGCGGTCAGTTTTATTGGTGGAAGAAACCGGAGGACCAGGAGAAAACCACTGACCTGTCGCAAGTCACGGACAAACTTTATCACATAATGTTGTACACCTCTCCCTGATCAAGATTCGAACTCACAACATCAGTGGTGATAGACACTGATTGCATAGGTAGTTGTAAATCAAACTACCATACGATCACGGCCACGACGGCCCCTCATAATATATTGATGGTAATGTATGATAACTGTTTTGTTTACAAATAGTTAATATCTTAGAACCATTTGGCTTGGCCGATATTTCATTTTAACAGTAATTTATGCAAATACATTTTTCCTTTGATCTAGCTGGGGGGAAATTGTTAGTATCAGCGGACTGACTGTGGTACTGAAAATTTATCTTTGGGGTGAGACATCAAACACATTATGACATTACTGATGAAAAACAATAATGTCAGTTTTGAAAGTGTCGACATGCATTATCACGGGTATCATATAGCTCATTCTATGGGACTGGTTGCTACTGTTATAATACTGATAATGTCTGTCTTGACCTTCATAATTGCAGTTATTCTATCTATATATCTTTCATTGATATTATATAAAAAAAAAAAAAGGAAGAGAAATGCACAAAAAGTAGGCCTATACAACAATCCTAGAAATGAAAGTTTGAATTTACTGGTCTGAATCAAATTCTTGAATTTATTTTTATATATATATAAATAAAAACTGAAAAATTTACTGGTCAGAAAAAAGTTTTACTGGTCTTGAGCCGGAGAACCGTTGCTCATCATGAAGACTGATAGAATATATACTTTTAAGTGTGATATAATAAATAATTCATAAGATAGATCTGTCATTTAGCACACAAATGTTTATTCACTGATTCAGCTTCATCAATTATTGTAGAGAAATATTTTAGCAATTTAAATTTTTATGATCTTTTTAGTTCACCTGGACCAAAGGTCCAGGTGAACTATTGCCATCACTTGGCGTCCGTCGTCTGTCGTCTGTAGTCTGTCGTCTGTCGTCTGTCGTCTGTAAACTTTTCACATTTCAAGCTTCTTCTCCGAAACCACTTGGCCGATTGGAACCGAACTTAGCAGGAATGTTCCTTGGATGGTCCTCTACAAAGTTACTGTTTTTCGTTCCAGTCGAATATTCAATATGGCTGCCAGGGCCAATAATATGCTCTGATTGGCTGAAATTTCAAAGATCTTCTTCTCTGAAACTAATGAACTGACTGAACCCAAACTGTAAAGGAATGATCATTGGAATGTCCTTTACCAAGTTACTGTTTTTTATGCCGATCGGAAATCCAAGATGGCCGCCATCGCAGGACATAGATTAACATTGGACCCTATGGGAAAATGTTCAAATGCCTTCTTCTCAGAAACTACAAATATGATTAAAGCCAAACTGTACATGAATGTTCATTGGATGGTCCTCTACAATCTTAAGGTTTTTTGTTCCGATATGAAATTCAAAATGGCGGCTACGGCAGGACTTAGTTTAACATTGGACCCTATGGGAAAAATGTTTCAAAATGCTTCTTCTCTGAAACCACTTGGACAGTTGAAACCAAACTGCCCAGGAATGATCATTGGAAGGTCCTCTACAAATTTTTTGTTTTTTATGCTGATCGGAAATCCAAGATGGCCGCCACCGCAGGACATAGATTAACATTGGACCCTATGGAAAAATATTCAAATGCCTTCTTCTCAGAAACTACAAATATGATTAAAGCCAAACTGTACATGAATGTTCATTAGATGGTCCTCTACAAACTTTACGTTTTTTGTTCCGGTATGAAATTCAAAATGGCGGCTACGGCAGGACTTAGTTTAACATTGGACCCTATGGGAAAAATGTTTCAAAACGCTTCTTCTCTGAAACCACTTGGATAATTGAAACCAAACTGCATAGGAATGATCATTGGAAGGTCCTCTACAAATTTTATGTTTTTTATGCCGATCGGAAATCCAAGATGGCCGCCACCGCAATACATAGATTAACATTGGACCCTATGGGAAAATATTCAAATGCCTTCTACTCAGAAACTACAAATATGATTAAAGCCAAACTGTACATGAATGTTCATTAGATGGTCCTCTACAAACTTTACGTTTTTTGTTCCGGTATGAAATTCAAAATGGCGGCTACGGCAGGACTTAGTTTAACATTGGACCCTATGGGGAAAATGTTTCAAAACGCTTCTTCTCTGAAACCACTTGGATAATTGAAACCAAACTGCCTAGGAATGATCATTGGAAGGTCCTCTACAAATTTTATGTTTTTTATGCCGATCGGAAATCCAAGATGGCCGCCACCGCAATACATAGATTAACATTGGACCCTATGGGAAAATGTTCAAATGCCTTCTACTCAGAAACTACAAATATGATTAAAGCCAAACTGTACATGAATGTTCATTGGATGGTCCTCTACAATCTAAAGGTTTTTTGTTCCGATATGAAATTCAAAATGGCGGCTACGGCAGGACTTAGTTTAACATTGGACCCTATGGGAAAAATGTTTCAAAATGCTTCTTCTCTGAAACCACTTGGACAGTTGAAACCAAACTGCCCAGGAATGATCATTGGAAGGTCCTCTACAAATTATCTGTTTTTTATGCCGGTCGGAAATCCAAGATGGCCGCCACCGCAGGACATAGATTAACATTGGACCCTATGGGAAAATATTCAAATGCCTTCTACTCAGAAACTACAAATATGATTAAAGCCAAACTGTACATGAATGTTCATTAGATGGTCCTCTACAAACTTTACGTTTTTTGTTCCGGTATGAAATTCAAAATGGCGGCTACGGCAGGACTTAGTTTAACATTGGACCCTATGGGAAAAATGTTTCAAAACACTTCTTCTCTGAAACCACTTGGATAATTGAAACCAAACTGCCTAGGAATGATCATTGGAAGGTCCTCTACAAATTTTATGTTTTTTATGCCGATCGGAAATCCAAGATGGCCGCCACCGCAGGACATAGATTAACATTGGACCCTATGGGAAAATATTCAAATGCCTTCTACTCAGAAACTACAAATATGATTAAAGCCAAACTGTACATGAATGTTCATTAGATGGTCCTCTACAAACTTTACGTTTTTTGTTCCGGTATGAAATTCAAAATGGCGGCTACGGCAGGACTTAGTTTAACATTGGACCCTATGGGAAAAATGTTTCAAAACGCTTCTTCTCTGAAACCACTTGGATAATTGAAACCAAACTGCCTAGGAATGATCATTGGAAGGTCCTCTACAAATTTTATGTTTTTTATGCCGATCGGAAATCCAAGATGGCCGCCACCGCAATACATAGATTAACATTGGACCCTATGGGAAAATGTTCAAATGCCTTCTTCTCAGAAACTACAAATATGATTAAAGCCAAACTGTACATGAATGTTCATTGGATGGTCCTCTACAATCTTAAGGTTTTTTGTTCCGATATGAAATTCAAAATGGCGGCTACGGCAGGACTTAGTTTAACATTGGACCCTATGGGAAAAATGTTTCAAAATGCTTCTTCTCTGAAACCACTTGGACAGTTGAAACCAAACTGCCCAGGAATGATCATTGGAAGGTCCTCTACAAATTTTCTGTTTTTTATGCCGGTCGGAAATCCAAGATGGCCGCCACCGCAGGACATAGATTAACATTGGACCCTATGGGAAAATATTCAAATGCCTTCTTCTCAGAAACTACAAATATGATTAAAGCCAAACTGTACATGAACGTTCATTGGATGGTCCTCTACAAATTTACGTTTTTTGTTCCGGTATGAAATTCAAAATGGCGGCTACGGCAGGACTTAGTTTAACATTGGACCCTATGGGGAAAATGTTTCAAAACGCTTCTTCTCTGAAACCACTTGGATAATTGAAACCAAACTGCCCAGGAATGATCATTGGAAGGTCCTCTACAAGGTGTGTGTTTTTTATGCCGATCGGAAATCCAAGATGGCCACCACCGCAGGACATAGATTAACATTGGACCCTATGGGAAAATGTTCAAATGCCTTCTTCTCAGAAACTACAAATATGATTAAAGCCAAACTGTACATGAATGTTCATTGAATGGTCCTCTACAAAATTTACGTTTTTTATTCTGATATGAAATTCAAAATGGCGGCTACGGCAGGACTTAGTTTAACATTGGACCCTATGGGAAAAATGTTTCAAAATGCTTCTTCTCTGAAACCACTTGGACAGTTGAAACCAAACTGCCCAGGAATGATCATTGGAAGGTCCTCTACAAGGTGTGTGTTTTTTATGCCGATCGGAAATCCAAGATGGCTGCCACCACAGGTCATAGTATTAACACAGAACCATATGGGGAAAATACAGAAATATATTCTTCTCTGAAGCTATTGCACTGATTGAACCTAAACTGTGCATCAATCATTGGAAGGTCCTTTACAAACTTTGTGTTTTTTATGTTGATCGTAATTCCAAGATGACTACCACTGCAGTACATAGTTTTTACATAGGACCAATTGTTTTTTTTTATTACCAGGTGAACGATACAGGCTCTTGAGAGCCTCTGGTTTATTTTTAGCCGAGTTGCGACAAAGTCGAACTCGGTTTATAATATGATGAATATTGTCCGGGCGTCAACTTTTTCGTTTCCGCACAATATCTTAAGAATGAAATGTGTCTGATCTAAATGAAACTTGGTACACACATGCCTGGTGGTGAGAGGAGGAAGCCTATTGATATTGAGGATCGTAGGACAAAGGTCAAGGTCACAACTTCTAAAAATAGAACAAAAATTTGATACTTTTTTCGTTTCCGCATGATATCTTAAGAACAAAATGTAGGATCTAAATGAAACTTGGTACACACATGCCTGATGGTGAGAGGAGGACGCCTATTGATATTGAGGTTTGTAGGACAAAGGTCAAGGTCACAACTTCTAAAAATAGAACAAAAATTAGATACTTTTTTTGTTTCCGCACAATATCTTAAGAACGAAATGTCGGATCTAAATTAATCTTGGTACACACATGCCTGATGGTGAGAGGAGGAAGCCTATTGATATTGAGGTTTGTAGGTCAAAGGTCAAGGTCACAACTTCTAAAAATAGAACAAAAATTTGATACTTTTTTTGTTTCTGCATAATATCTCAAGTACAAGAAACTAAGTACACACATGCCTCATGCTGAGAGGAACAAGTCTCATGAACTTGAGGTTTATGAGTCAAAGGTCAAGATCACAATTTCTAAAAAATAGAACAGTAATTTGATACTTTTTAACCAGAACATTGTCTGAGGGTTCTTAACCAAATTTGGCACAAAAATAGATTCCTACAAGATGGATGTTTACAGTTGTGTTACTGATTTTTCAATAATTGATGAGATGAGTGTCGTGTTACGTATATCTTATTTTTATATTTTTGGCCTAGAGTTTGTAGTTTATCGTAACTTTTTTAAAGAATTCATCACAATTTCTGATCAGTGTCTTTTCTATAGAGATTATCATATAAGCAGACACACTGGCTATGATTTGCACAATGTACATTTTTTGGTATTTATACTTTTATAGACAGTTTATCGTGGTGAAAGATTTACACCTATTTTTGAAAGAAAAAGATCTATTGAATTTAAAGCAGAAATCTTTAATCTCTTGACTAGTGATTTTGTCTCCAGTAGCTTGTTTGTAGGAAAAGACACATAGCCTACTGCAGTAAAATTATGTGTCAGTTTTATCTTATTTATCATATTGATAGTAAATTACGTTAGAGAATACCGAAGGAGCATTCAAATTATGTGTTCGTACCTCAATCAGTCTACATTCGTACAAATATTTCACAAATGTTTTTTGTAATTTAATTTCCTCTTTTAAATATAATTTAGCAAATAAAGGAAACTAAAATTTTTAAAAATTTTATTTTTAGAAATAGAATTTTCGAGTGAATTTTTCAATCTCCATCACAAAGAAATGTTATGATAAATGTCTATCTGTCCTCGCCTTTTAATTGTGTTTCTCTTCAGTAACTTGAGTTTCCTTCGTTGGATTCTTTTCAATTTTTACACATATTGTTTACCTAAGATTCAATTATCAGATTCCTAATTAATTGTTTACACATTGAATTGTTATAATTATAAGATAAAGATCAAATTAGATTTGATTGATTTTCACTTTTGCCATTAAGGTATGAAATATGATCATTTTCTCTGTTTCTATTCATGAACATTGATTTAGATTTCTTTGACTGACTCAGCTATTTAAATGATTTCAGCTATTTTTCTGTAAAAAAAAATTTTTGAAAGTTTCAGGACAGTCAGAATAGGACAACAATTACCTTTTTGAATGCAATTCAGCTATTTTTCAATTATTTTCAGTTATTTTATTTCTAGCCCTAGAATCATCCCTGAATATTGATATATTTTAAGTGATAATAGAATGATGACCTCTTTAATTTTATATGATTTTCAGGAGTTGATTATGATCATCACTGTTCTTGATTATCTAAATAAAATAGAATTTCCTCCCTTTCTAAACGATATATTGGGTGTCCTTAGACAAGTTGTGATTCTTAATTCTTTGATCTTTTTTATCCTTATTTATCTAATCAATAACTTAAAATATTATATATTTCTAAAGATGAAATATTTCATGTGTTTGAATATGAACTATTATTTTAGTTAACGAGACAATTAAAGAGCTGGTAGTAGGCAGTTTACTAATACTAATAGATTGCATATGTTGTACTTGCCTCAAGTGCAGAAGATCATGGTTTCAATCCACTGTCAGATCAAACTGAAGACTACAAATTTGCATTTGTCACTTTTCTCTTTAAGCATATAGTACTAAAACTTGAAAATGGCAGCTCAAAAATTCTGGTAGGTAGGGTTAACAGAAACCATGATTGTTATCCTAATCATTCATAAAATAATTTTTCTGACATTTTGTTGTACATGTAGTATTTTTGCTGACAGGTTTTTTTTTTTTTTTTTTTTTTAATATGTTCATAAGTTTTAAAATATCAGCTGCTATTTTTTTTCTTCAACAGAGAAGAGAAAAGAGGACAGTCCAGAATATAAGATTAGAGAATACATTTGTAGTTTATCTCAAGACAAGAACACAACATTTGGAAGTACAATAGAAAACTTTATACAGTGTACATTAGAAAGTCAAGATACAAATCCACATCATGTGACCAGAAATGTAAGTTCTTTATCATGTGACAGATGTTTTAAGTGATATATCATATGACCTAACAATATATAAAATATATGTCACATGAGGAGTGCTTGCTTCGAGTGTGGGAGATCGAGGGTTCAAGCTCTGATCGGATCAAACCAGAGACTGTAAAGTTTTATTAGCTACTTCTCTGCTAAACAAGCAGCGTTCGGGAGTAAGAAAAAAGACTTAATTGGCTCGTAATCAGGATAATGTGTCCAAGTGGAGCAACATGTCTACTAGCACTGAAAATCCTACTGAGTATGTTGGTTTAGTACAAAGCTGACATCATCATTTTATTTACTGTAGCATGTTCTTGCCATGATATGGCTAAAAAAATGGCTCATTTGGTGTTAAAAATGACAATCACTCTCCCAAAACATTCTATGATAAACACACAGTCACACTTTCATACCAGCAAACATTATGATTATATCAGTAACCATTTTCTATAAAAATCCATTATACATTTAGTTGATTGTTTGTTTTTTGTTCTGTGTTACCATTTTAGAATGGTTTAAAACAAATTGATATTCCAATATATCTTGTAGAAATGACATTTTTATTTTATACAGGTACGGCAGTTTATGACAGGAATCAAGAATTATCTGGTAAAACATGGAGAGGGAGAATTGGATGATATTATACAGAAAGAGAGAACAAATGTATGTACAATAATTGATATTTCTTGAGTGTTGCATTGTTTGGATCGATACAACATTATGTGATAAAGTTTGTCAGTGACGTGCGACAGGTCGTTGCTTTTTTCCTGTTTCCTCCACCAATAAAACTGACCACCAAGATATAACTGAAATATTGTTGAAAGTGGCGTTAAACACCATAAACCATACAGTACATTGTTTGGTGAACACCATCCACTTTCATCAAACTTACAGCTATTTTTTTGTTATGATTCTGTATAAAACTCTTGAGCATCAGTAATTCATAAACATTCTAGGTTAATTCTTAAGGTACAAATCAAACACACCTCATACTGAACGGGAAGCAAAGCTATACCTCATCATGAGCTACACATAAAAATGTACCTCATGGTCAGCTATAGGACACAAAACTATACCTCATTGTGAGCTAGACAAAAATGTACCTCATGGTGAGCTAGACAAAAATGTACTTCATTTCATGGTGAAAGTATAGTATTCATTTAAATTCAGGATTATCACCTTAAGTACAAGACCACCTCCCTGGGAAAAAAATGCATAAAACTGATCGCCATGATATAACTGAAATATTGGGAAAAGTGCATATTTTTTAATATGCATCACTTAAGCTACAACATACATTTGATGAAAAGTTCTTTATACTACAGCTGGGAGCTACTAATCACAGTTTTCTTTCAAATGATGTAAGGTACCCCTTACAAATTATAGTGAAGGTGAATACAGTTGTAACTAGTATTGTTCCAAGTTACTTGTAAAATCTACACAGGTTATTTCCCTTCTATGCTGTTTAGACACCCCCCTCCCACATATTCTGGATATTGTACAGACTTTTTATGTTCTTATAAAATCTTGCAGACACAGATATTAATTATAAACTTCAAGGTAACTTGCAAGAGAATGTATAATCTAGAAATAATGTAAGATCATATTCAGAATGTTAGTTATGTAAGCAGACAGATATATAAGCATAGACATATGTAATTTTTTAGGTGTCCTTTTAATAATGATTTTCCATGAGTAGTTATATAATTGCAAAGTTTATATTCAACAAATGTAAAAGTTTACTCTGTCAGAGAAATAAATTTACTTATTCCATTAACATACGGTCATATTCAAGGAGTAGACATTTTATAAAATTGAAATACATTTTTGTGTTAAATGTTTTGATGGGGAGCAAAAATCTTTTTTCTTCAGCAGAGTTTCTCTTCTACTTGTTGAAAACAAACATTTGGCACTGGTAACTTATTGTCTCATCCATGATTAGTCATGGGAGGCAAGACATCATTTTTTTTACAGGGAATTTGCATTTGATGTGATTAGGTTTGTTTCTCAGTAGCCATCTATCTGTAATAACCATTTTTATTCAACTGCAAAAATTTTGCAGACATATTATGTTATATGTCTGTCATTGATATCGTCTGTCTGTATACACAATTGGTTTCTGTATGATAACTTTAATTCTAGTTGACTGGTCCTTCTTAATTTTTAAGACAAAGATCCTAGACACAAGATGAAGGTGGCCCTTTATTACATATGTAATGATATTAGTCTTGAAAATTTCCATTGTCCTTGCAAGGATAGGTGAGATATCTTAATATGAAAACACTTGTGCTTCATTCTTATTTTGTATTGTTTGTACTATTTCTATGCATTAATGCTGTTTTACATTTTTACTCTTATATTTCAGCTGAACGCTGATGAAATTTTAAATATTGATGGTATAATAGAGAAAGCTCTGCATGTTTGTGTACTTAGACCATTAAAACATCACATATACAGACTATTTGTAGAGGAATATACCAAGTAAGATATAATTAAGTAGTGTGACCTTTATTAAACTTATGACACTCGCTGCAATAGAAAATGTCAATTATCAATCTCCTTATATCATCTTGCTTTTATATCCTCTAATAAGGTGTCTGAATGTACCAATATGTCTACCCATTAGACTGTTGTTTCAGCGAGCTAGCACTAAGTGTGTTGGTCTAGTACAAAGCAGACATCATCATCATCTTATAGATTTTTGTGATTGTTTTAGTCTTAATTGGAATTTTAAGATGTGTAACTTTTATTGGCTATGGATGATGACATTGCAAAATATTTATAATTTTGCTTTTCCAACCTCGCAGCATTGCTGATAAATGTGATTGTATAAATACGCATCTAATGTATGGAAAATAAGATCTTTTGAATACCTTGTCAAAGCATTATGATGAGTAATTATATATTTTTTTAAATTCTTAAATATTATTATAAATATTACAGGAATGGAAGCCTGCCATCTCTGTCAGGGAATATAATATATGCCAGAAGTAAAACTCCTGTAGAGATTGGCTTGAAGGTAAGACATAGAATCATTGTGTAATCACCTGTAACTTAAATGAAATACAGTCGAGCCTTGCTGTGAGAGAAAATATGAAATTTATTTGTGCAAACAGAAACTGGCAGAGAGACTTTCGTGAGCTTTTCTGTTCTGTTTTGGAGTGCAAATAAAATTATTTTTACAGACAATTTACATTTATTGTGTTTATCCAGCAATGTGAAAAAGTATAAACAACTGCCAAATTTTACTGAAAAGAGCAGAAACAAATGTAGTTCCAATCATTTTCTAGGGTATTTTCTATAACGTCCGTGCTATACTGTTGCCATTTCTTACCGGTTGCTGTATGTGTATCAGATACCAGAAGATTGTAATTTGTATACTAGACGAATAAAGCAGAAATTTATTTGTATACTTTTATTGTACAGCAATGTAATGATTGCAGGATAATAACAAAATGAAGCATCAGTTGTCCCCCTTTCAAATAAGGTCATAAAAGTTCTACAGTGAAGAGTGAGCTCTGCTGAGGGAATTAAGTTTCTATTATGATGTTTAAAGGTATGGCATTTTACAAAAGGTTGTAATTTGTTAGGCCCAATTTTTTTTGCCATAAGAATTATACAGTAATCTGCATTTCAATAGCAGGTATATTATGCTTTAAAAAAAAACTCTAATAAAGAGATACTTTAGTTAATATTGGGCTGTCATGATCGTATAGTAGTTGGATTTACAACTACCTGTGTTTCACCACTAAAGTTGTGAGTTCGAACCCTGTTAATGGTGAGGTGTACTTGATACAGCATTATGTGATAAAGTTGTCAGTGACTTGTGACAGGTCGATGGTTTTCTGTGGGTACTTTGGTTTCCTCCACCAATAAAACTGACCGCCACGATATAGCCTAAATATTGTTGAAAGTGGCATTAAGCACCATAAACCAAACCTTCAGTTGATATTTTGCACATATCATTTCCGTAGTTACAATCTCTCTTATTTTACAGAGTGGATCATGTGTACCTAGCAGTTCACAAATGGAGACAATACGATTCCATATGACAAAAATGCAGAAGGCATACTCTCCTCTGAAGAAATTGGAACACCTCCTACAAGCAACACAGTGTATCTATCAATGTGTAAGTTTAATAGCCAATTTTATAGAAATTAAGATATAAAAAAAGTTGAAACAATGATGGCTGACAAATCTGCCCAATTACAGTATTCATTTACCCATGTCTCTGACTGACTGTAAGCTAAACTAACATACAATATGACAGATTGTTCCAGAATGTAAAAAGTCTAAAGGCAGTAAGAGATATTGGCCCTATACAACAAATTATTTACAACATTCTTTTAAGGGAGAAATTTTTCAGCTGTATCAAGATGAAAATAAGTTACATTCAATGAGATGATGATGATGTCCGCATTGTACTAGACCAACAATCTTACTAAGATTTTTAGAGAACTAGCTCACTGACACAACAGTCCGTAGGTCGCTACACTGGGACACATTATCCTTATTCAGAGCCAACCAGACTATGCTCTTACTCCTTGATGCTAAGTTCTTAGCGGAGGATTAGCAATTGATGAACAATAGTTTTCTAAGGTTTATTAAGGTTTTATAAGAGATGTAGGAATATCTTTCACAAGTGTGGGAAATTCTATCTTTTTTAGAGTAGAGCATACTGGAATGAGGGTAAAAGACTATGGCATGCATTTCACACACGAGTGAAAGATGTTAAAATCTCATATTTTGACGGAATGGAAGAACCTATTTTTTCTGTAAATTATCAAAACTTTATAAAGATAATTTTTTTTTTAATTGGGAAAGTTTTAATTGTGACATATTCATAATTCCAACATTATATCAATACTATTTATGTTAATGTTTTATAAGGAAGGGTTTGAATATAAATGGACATGAAAGAAAATTCATGTGAATATCAGGTAAAGCAGTTGTCAATAAACAGTGGTTTATTTTTAACTTTAACCAAAATTATCTATTTGTTCCATTATTTTTCACAGTTTAACAGCAGCACTGAAGACACCATCCAAGGAACAATACCTGTAGGAGCAGATGGTAAGTACATGTATATTTGATAGACTCGGATCAATGTCTGGACTCAAATCGGTATCCACTGACATCATTATCTCAAATCATGGGCCGATTTAAGGGTATTCTCAAATCTGTGTTCTTTCCAAATTCTCAGATCTATGGGCGATTTATTGGAAAGTGTTAGAGTTAGGGCACGTGTCAGTGGCGCCATTGGACATCGAGGTGAGAAACGGCCATAGATTTGAGAATTTGAAAAAAGGACATAGATCTGAGGTACAGATGTCTGGGACTTAGAAATCGGACATGGATTTGAGGATTGGACATCGATAAGAGGCTGAACGTTGATCTGAGTCTTAAATATATATCACTTACTACACAGAAATTGCAAATAAGGATTACAATTTGAAAATGTAGTTATAGGTATTGAATAAATAATTATGAATATTAAACAGAGCGATAAGTGCACATTTTCATATGTATTTCTGCTGCATCACTGAACATAATATCGGTAAAATATTGCTCGCTTCATGTAATACAATTTTCTCTCAAAAAAATTAACTTTTTAAATTGTATGATTTTTTTTCTTCAGACTTTCTACCCATGCTGATCTATGTAGTGGTGCATTGTGGGATAGTAGCAGCAGAGATTGAAGCAGACTATATGTGGGATCTGATCAATCCAGCTGTTATGAACACAGAAGGGGGATATTACCTAACATCATTAAACAGTGCTGTATTGGTCCTCAAAAACTTCAAAGCCATGCAGGAGACTCAACATACTCAACATGAGGTATATAATGTTAATATGAATTCAAAATGATGATGGGGTGGGGTGGGGTTAGAGTTATGGTGTTTAACACCACTTTCAACAATATGTCAGTTATATCGTGCCAGTCAGTTTTATTGGTGGAGAAAACTGGAGTACCTGGAGAAAACTAACGACCTGCCGCAAATCATTGAGCAACTTTATCACGTAATGTTGTATCGGGTACACCCCACCAGTGGGATTCAAACTCACAACTTAAGTGGGTGATAGGCACTGATTGCATGGGTAGTTGTAAATCCAACTAGCATATGGTCACCACAGCCCCTCTTTAATATGAATTCAAAATAATAGAAGGTAAACAGTCTGAAAAAAAATGTACTGGCTTGTTTACTTGATATGAAAATAGAACAATTTATTTCAAAATAACCTTTTTTAGTATCTCTAGTTAAGTTTGAATACAAATCCTTTTTTGAAAAGATATGCATATGATTTCTTTTAAATAACCCTTTATGTGTTGTAAATGTATAAAATGACAGTGAGTCTAGAACTCTACATCATGTGTAACATTATTTAATTTTTAGACTTGTATTCCATCTTATGGCATCATGAAAAAGAAATTGTGACACATGTATTTGATATACTGTATTTAGAATAACGGCAGGTTTGAAAGTTGAGACAGACATTATTGTTAATAGTATATAGCAGCGAGTCTCATAGGACGAGCAGTGATACTGGTAATAATGTTCAATACCTTCAAACCTGACATTGTATTTATCAGTAATGTGTTTGTTGTCACACTGACCAATAATCTACAGTATCATGGTCATTCCACTGATCCTGACAATAATTTACAGTATCATGGTCATTCCACTGATCCTGACAATAATCTACAGTATCATGGTCATTCCACTGATCCTGACAATAATCTACAGTATCATGGTCATTCCACTGATCCTGACAATATCTCTTTGTAAGATCAAAGGGAAAATGTATAAATTAACAATAAATACAGAATAAGTGCAGTTTTGAAGATTGAGACAAACATTGTCACTTATATATATAGCAGCGAGTCTGATAGGACGAGCAGTGATACTAGTGATAAAGTATTTCGGGACCTTCAAAACAGACATTATTGCATTTATTGGTAATGTCATAATGTGGTTGTCACACTGACTGATAATTTACAGTATCATGGTCAATCCACTGATCCTGACAATAATTTACAGTATCATGGTCAATCCACTGATCCTGACAATAATTTACAGTATCATGGTCAATCCACTGATCCTGACAATAATTTACAGTATCATGGTCATTCCACTGATCCTGACAATAATTTACAGTATCATGGTCAATCCACTGATCCTGACAATAATTTACAGTATCATGGTCAATCCACTGATCCTGACAATAATTTACAGTATCATGGTCAATCCACTGATCCTGACAATAATTTACAGTATCATGGTCATTCCACTGATCCTGACAATAATTTACAGTATCATGGTCAATCCACTGATCCTGACAATAATTTACAGTATCATGGTCAATCCACTGATCCTGACAATAATTTACAGTATCATGGTCAATCCACTGATCCTGACAATAATTTACAGTATCATGGTCAATCCACTGATCCTGACAATAATTTACAGTATCATGGTCAATCCACTGATCCTGACAATAATTTACAGTATCATGGTCAATCCACTGATCCTGACAATAATCTACAGTATCATGGTCATTCCACTGATCCTGACAATAATCTACAGTATCATGGTCAATCCACTGATCCTGACAATAATCTACAGTATCATGGTCATTCCACTGATCCTGACAATAATCTACAGTATCATGGTCAATCCACTGATCCTGACAATAATTTACAGTATCATGGTCAATCCACTGATCCTGACAATAATTTACAGTATCATGGTCAATCCACTGATCCTGACAATAATCTACAGTATCATGGTCATTCCACTGATCCTGACAATAATCTACAGTATCATGGTCAATCCACTGATCCTGACAATAATTTACAGTATCATGGTCAATCCACTGATCCTGACAATAATTTACAGTATCATGGTCAATCCACTGATCCTGACAATAATCTACAGTATCATGGTCAATCCACTGATCCTGACAATAATCTACAGTATCATGGTCAATCCACTGATCCTGACAATAATCTACAGTATCATGGTCAATCCACTGATCCTGACAATAATCTACAGTATCATGGTCAATCCACTGATCCTGACAATAATCTACAGTATCATGGTCAATCCACTGATCCTGACAATAATTTACAGTATCATGGTCAATCCACTGATCCTGACAATAATCTACAGTATCATGGTCAATCCACTGATCCTGACAATAATCTACAGTATCATGGTCAATCCACTGATCCTGACAATAATCTACAGTATCATGGTCAATCCACTGATCCTGACAATAATCTACAGTATCATGGTCAATCCACTGATCCTGACAATAATCTACAGTATCATGGTCAATCCACTGATCCTGACAATAATCTACAGTATCATGGTCAATCCACTGATCCTGACAATAATCTACAGTATCATGGTCAATCCACTGATCCTGACAATAATTTACAGTATCATGGTCAATCCACTGATCCTGACAATAATTTACAGTATCATGGTCAATCCACTGATCCTGACAATAATTTACAGTATCATGGTCAATCCACTGATCCTGACAATAATTTACAGTATCATGGTCAATCCACTGATCCTGACAATAATTTACAGTAACATGGTCAATCCACTGATCCTGACAATAATTTACAGTATCATGGTCAATCCACTGATCCTGACAATAATTTACAGTATCATGGTCAATCCACTGATCCTGACAATAATCTACAGTATCATGGTCAATCCACTGATCCTGACAATAATCTACAGTATCATGGTCAATCCACTGATCCTGACAATAATTTACAGTATCATGGTCAATCCACTGATCCTGACAATAATCTACAGTATCATGGTCAATCCACTGATCCTGACAATAATTTACAGTATCATGGTCAATCCACTGATCCTGACAATAATTTACAGTATCATGGTCAATCCACTGATCCTGACAATAATTTACAGTATCATGGTCAATCCACTGATCCTGACAATAATTTACAGTATCATGGTCAATCCACTGATCCTGACAATAATCTACAGTATCATGGTCAATCCACTGATCCTGACAATAATCTACAGTATCATGGTCAATCCACTGATCCTGACAATAATTTACAGTATCATGGTCAATCCACTGATCCTGACAATAATCTACAGTATCATGGTCAATCCACTGATCCTGACAATAATCTACAGTATCATGGTCAATCCACTGATCCTGACAATAATCTACAGTATCATGGTCAATCCACTGATCCTGACAATAATTTACAGTATCATGGTCAATCCACTGATCCTGACAATAATTTACAGTATCATGGTCAATCCACTGATCCTGACAATAATTTACAGTATCATGGTCAATCCACTGATCCTGACAATAATCTACAGTATCATGGTCAATCCACTGATCCTGACAATAATCTACAGTATCATGGTCAATCCACTGATCCTGACAATAATTTACAGTATCATGGTCAATCCACTGATCCTGACAATAATTTACAGTATCATGGTCAATCCACTGATCCTGACAATAATCTACAGTATCATGGTCAATCCACTGATCCTGACAATAATCTACAGTATCATGGTCAATCCACTGATCCTGACAATAATCTACAGTATCATGGTCAATCCACTGATCCTGACAATAATCTACAGTATCATGGTCAATCCACTGATCCTGACAATAATTTACAGTATCATGGTCAATCCACTGATCCTGACAATAATCTACAGTATCATGGTCAATCCACTGATCCTGACAATAATCTACAGTATCATGGTCAATCCACTGATCCTGACAATAATTTACAGTATCATGGTCAATCCACTGATCCTGACAATAATTTACAGTATCATGGTCAATCCACTGATCCTGACAATAATCTACAGTATCATGGTCAATCCACTGATCCTGACAATAATCTACAGTATCATGGTCAATCCACTGATCCTGACAATAATCTACAGTATCATGGTCAATCCACTGATCCTGACAATAATTTACAGTATCATGGTCAATCCACTGATCCTGACAATAATCTACAGTATCATGGTCAATCCACTGATCCTGACAATAATCTACAGTATCATGGTCAATCCACTGATCCTGACAATAATCTACAGTATCATGGTCAATCCACTGATCCTGACAATAATCTACAGTATCATGGTCAATCCACTGATCCTGACAATAATCTACAGTATCATGGTCAATCCACTGATCCTGACAATAATTTACAGTATCATGGTCAATCCACTGATCCTGACAATAATCTACAGTATCATGGTCAATCCACTGATCCTGACAATAATCTACAGTATCATGGTCAATCCACTGATCCTGACAATAATCTACAGTATCATGGTCAATCCACTGATCCTGACAATAATCTACAGTATCATGGTCAATCCACTGATCCTGACAATAATTTACAGTATCATGGTCAATCCACTGATCCTGACAATAATTTACAGTATCATGGTCAATCCACTGATCCTGACAATAATTTACAGTATCATGGTCAATCCACTGATCCTGACAATAATTTACAGTAACATGGTCAATCCACTGATCCTGACAATAATTTACAGTATCATGGTCAATCCACTGATCCTGACAATAATTTACAGTATCATGGTCAATCCACTGATCCTGACAATAATTTACAGTATCATGGTCAATCCACTGATCCTGACAATAATCTACAGTATCATGGTCAATCCACTGATCCTGACAATAATTTACAGTATCATGGTCAATCCACTGATCCTGACAATAATCTACAGTATCATGGTCAATCCACTGATCCTGACAATAATTTACAGTATCATGGTCAATCCACTGATCCTGACAATAATTTACAGTATCATGGTCAATCCACTGATCCTGACAATAATTTACAGTATCATGGTCAATCCACTGATCCTGACAATAATTTACAGTATCATGGTCAATCCACTGATCCTGACAATAATTTACAGTATCATGGTCAATCCACTGATCCTGACAATAATTTACAGTATCATGGTCAATCCACTGATCCTGACAATAATCTACAGTATCATGGTCAATCCACTGATCCTGACAATAATTTACAGTATCATGGTCAATCCACTGATCCTGACAATAATTTACAGTATCATGGTCAATCCACTGATCCTGACAATAATTTACAGTATCATGGTCAATCCACTGATCCTGACAATAATCTACAGTATCATGGTCAATCCACTGATCCTGACAATAATCTACAGTATCATGGTCAATCCACTGATCCTGACAATAATTTACAGTATCATGGTCAATCCACTGATCCTGACAATAATCTACAGTATCATGGTCAATCCACTGATCCTGACAATAATTTACAGTATCATGGTCAATCCACTGATCCTGACAATAATCTACAGTATCATGGTCAATCCACTGATCCTGACAATAATTTACAGTATCATGGTCAATCCACTGATCCTGACAATAATTTACAGTATCATGGTCAATCCACTGATCCTGACAATAATTTACAGTATCATGGTCAATCCACTGATCCTGACAATAATTTACAGTAACATGGTCAATCCACTGATCCTGACAATAATTTACAGTATCATGGTCAATCCACTGATCCTGACAATAATTTACAGTATCATGGTCAATCCACTGATCCTGACAATAATCTACAGTATCATGGTCAATCCACTGATCCTGACAATAATTTACAGTATCATGGTCAATCCACTGATCCTGACAATAATTTACAGTATCATGGTCAATCCACTGATCCTGACAATAATCTACAGTATCATGGTCAATCCACTGATCCTGACAATAATTTACAGTATCATGGTCAATCCACTGATCCTGACAATAATCTACAGTATCATGGTCAATCCACTGATCCTGACAATAATTTACAGTATCATGGTCAATCCACTGATCCTGACAATAATTTACAGTATCATGGTCAATCCACTGATCCTGACAATAATTTACAGTATCATGGTCAATCCACTGATCCTGACAATAATCTACAGTATCATGGTCAATCCACTGATCCTGACAATAATCTACAGTATCATGGTCAATCCACTGATCCTGACAATAATTTACAGTATCATGGTCAATCCACTGATCCTGACAATAATCTACAGTATCATGGTCAATCCACTGATCCTGACAATAATCTACAGTATCATGGTCAATCCACTGATCCTGACAATAATCTACAGTATCATGGTCAATCCACTGATCCTGACAATAATCTACAGTATCATGGTCAATCCACTGATCCTGACAATAATCTACAGTATCATGGTCAATCCACTGATCCTGACAATAATCTACAGTATCATGGTCAATCCACTGATCCTGACAATAATCTACAGTATCATGGTCAATCCACTGATCCTGACAATAATCTACAGTATCATGGTCAATCCACTGATCCTGACAATAATCTACAGTATCATGGTCAATCCACTGATCCTGACAATAATCTACAGTATCATGGTCATTCCACTGATCCTGACAATAATTTACAGTATCATGGTCAATCCACTGATCCTGACAATAATTTACAGTATCATGGTCAATCCACTGATCCTGACAATAATCTACAGTATCATGGTCAATCCACTGATCCTGACAATAATCTACAGTATCATGGTCAATCCACTGATCCTGACAATAATCTACAGTATCATGGTCAATCCACTGATCCTGACAATAATCTACAGTATCATGGTCAATCCACTGATCCTGACAATAATCTACAGTATCATGGTCAATCCACTGATCCTGACAATAATCTACAGTATCATGGTCATTCCACTGATCCTGACAATAATTTACAGTATCATGGTCAATCCACTGATCCTGACAATAATTTACAGTATCATGGTCAATCCACTGATCCTGACAATAATCTACAGTATCATGGTCAATCCACTGATCCTGACAATAATTTACAGTATCATGGTCAATCCACTGATCCTGACAATAATTTACAGTATCATGGTCAATCCACTGATCCTGACAATAATTTACAGTATCATGGTCAATCCACTGATCCTGACAATAATCTACAGTATCATGGTCAATCCACTGATCCTGACAATAATTTACAGTATCATGGTCAATCCACTGATCCTGACAATAATTTACAGTATCATGGTCAATCCACTGATCCTGACAATAATCTACAGTATCATGGTCAATCCACTGATCCTGACAATAATCTACAGTATCATGGTCAATCCACTGATCCTGACAATAATCTACAGTATCATGGTCAATCCACTGATCCTGACAATAATCTACAGTATCATGGTCAATCCACTGATCCTGACAATAATCTACAGTATCATGGTCAATCCACTGATCCTGACAATAATCTACAGTATCATGGTCATTCCACTGATCCTGACAATAATCTACAGTATCATGGTCAATCCACTGATCCTGACAATAATTTACAGTATCATGGTCAATCCACTGATCCTGACAATAATCTACAGTATCATGGTCAATCCACTGATCCTGACAATAATCTACAGTATCATGGTCAATCCACTGATCCTGACAATAATCTACAGTATCATGGTCAATCCACTGATCCTGACAATAATCTACAGTATCATGGTCAATCCACTGATCCTGACAATAATCTACAGTATCATGGTCAATCCACTGATCCTGACAATAATCTACAGTATCATGGTCAATCCACTGATCCTGACAATAATCTACAGTATCATGGTCAATCCACTGATCCTGACAATAATCTACAGTATCATGGTCAATCCACTGATCCTGACAATAATCTACAGTATCATGGTCAATCCACTGATCCTGACAATAATCTACAGTATCATGGTCAATCCACTGATCCTGACAATAATCTACAGTATCATGGTCAATCCACTGATCCTGACAATAATCTACAGTATCATGGTCATTCCACTGATCCTGACAATAATCTACAGTATCATGGTCAATCCACTGATCCTGACAATAATCTACAGTATCATGGTCAATCCACTGATCCTGACAATAATTTACAGTATCATGGTCAATCCACTGATCCTGACAATAATCTACAGTATCATGGTCAATCCACTGATCCTGACAATAATCTACAGTATCATGGTCAATCCACTGATCCTGACAATAATCTACAGTATCATGGTCAATCCACTGATCCTGACAATAATCTACAGTATCATGGTCAATCCACTGATCCTGACAATAATCTACAGTATCATGGTCATTCCACTGATCCTGACAATAATCTACAGTATCATGGTCAATCCACTGATCCTGACAATAATCTACAGTATCATGGTCAATCCACTGATCCTGACAATAATCTACAGTATCATGGTCAATCCACTGATCCTGACAATAATCTACAGTATCATGGTCAATCCACTGATCCTGACAATAATCTACAGTATCATGGTCAATCCACTGATCCTGACAATAATCTACAGTATCATGGTCAATCCACTGATCCTGACAATAATCTACAGTATCATGGTCATTCCACTGATCCTGACAATAATCTACAGTATCATGGTCAATCCACTGATCCTGACAATAATCTACAGTATCATGGTCAATCCACTGATCCTGACAATAATCTACAGTATCATGGTCAATCCACTGATCCTGACAATAATCTACAGTATCATGGTCAATCCACTGATCCTGACAATATCTCTCTGTAAAACCAAAGACAAAATGTATTTATTAACTATAAACATGTGTATTACATTCATTACAGAGTCACCTACCTAGTATCAGTGATATGCAGGGATTTCTAAAGATTGCAATGCCTGATGAACTTAGAGACTCTATTGTATGGAAAACTCTACCAGTTAGACCTAATATGAATACCAGAGATGTCTGTAAGTTTATGTTCCAAAGAGGCAACTAATCAAAAAGAAAATTCATTGTTGTGTTCTTGGAAATGTTTCATTTTGATAATCAGAGGAAATTGAAAAAAATATGAACATTTATGTATTGCACTGATTCAGTGATGCTCGACCCCTAACATCAGTGGGGGGAGGGTAGATGTAAATTAATTTCTCGTATTTATTTTAAAATTTAAAAATGTCTATGTTTTATTGTAAATTAATTAGTAGGAAATGATCTGGATGTATATGAACATGATAGATAATCCAACATTACACTTAGACACAAATTAATGTAAAGGAACAGCACTTTTATTGTTGTTCTACATTTCTTATTCACCGTAGGGTCTTCAATAAAGAGCAGAACTCATACCTAGTCTTTGCCTTAATTTTTTTCACCTACTTGCCCTAAAGCCAAAATTAGAAAATTTGTATATTTATTCAAACAAATTCTTTCATAATTTTCATTTGTCCGAATCCAGTTTTACTTATCCCAGCCTTTGAGCAAGTGGGTTAGTGCGAAGACTGCATACCATAAAATCAGTGTGAAACAGCCCTTAGCCTGCAGTTGACTGGTACTCTGTACTTTTGTCCGTAAATGTCTTGATATTTCGACAATTTTCAACAGTTGAAAAAGCAAAAAAAAAATAGAAGTTATTTGAAATAGATGTTACAGAAACTAATTATTTTACTTCAAACCAAATTTGGAATCATAATGACATGAAGATGGGATCATTGCTTTGATTTATATAGTGAAATGGGTGATTTGAATTCCAGATAGTGACATTTGACTTTTGTTGATCCAACATGAACATACTGATCAGAGTTATCTCCCATATAGTGTTTAATATTTTATAATATAAATTTGTTTTTATTTCAGGTTCCATGATAGCACACAAATTCAATATTACAAACCCTCAAGATTATGGATTTTATTCATTAGTTAAAGGAATAGGTAATTTTAATTATTATTATTTATTTTTTATTTTATTTTTTAATTCATAATATTTTTTATTGAAATCTGTACATTTGTTAGTTATAAAACATTGAATGCCGGTACCTTATCTCGGCCTTGTTAATGTTAGTAAAAACGATGTAATATACAGTTATTAGTATTTGTTAGTAAGTACATATAAGATAATACTATTTTTAAGCATGATACATATGACAAGAAAGTACCCTTGAATCTGTACAATCAGATAATAGATGATCATATTATATGTAGTTTCTAACAAAAATACAGATTTTTCAATTATACACTTTTTGGGGGGTTAAATTTAATAATAATATTATATTTTAAGGAGATGAGAAATATTTTATGATATGAGAAAAAAATTATACATTTGATTAACTACTAGTTAGATCCAAGAAAAGAAAGGGAAAAAAAACAAGAAAGATAAATAAACAAATGAAAACAAAAAAACAAACAAAATTATACATTGTAATAATAATGATTGGAAGAAAGAAAAAGAATGGAAAAAAAAACTAAGAGAACTGATCAAATTGAGGGGGAAAAACAAAAACGTGGGTCGGAACAGGCAGGAGTTTCGTATGGGAAGGATTAAAAAAAAATAGAATATTTTATATATCTTATAGAGAGTTATAATTGTGCAAGTTAACAATACTTTGTGAAGTGCTACATATGTTTTTTCAATAATAAAAAAGAAGAAAAACATGAAGCACTATGAATGGTCCCTATTTTGTAATAAAGTACTCCAACAGTTATTTTAATTATTAATTATGAAGGTTTCATTGCATTCAAGTGCTGCATTTTATGGGCTTAGCGGCACTTTCAACAATATTTCAGTTTTATTGGGAGGAAAAACCACCATTTTCTCGCAAGTAGCTGACAAACTTTCTTGCATTAAGTTATACTGAGTACACCTGCCCAATGGTCAACAATGAAACTCGCAACATTTTCTGGAGATAGGCACTGATTGCTTATGTTGATGTTAATTAAACCAACATATGATCACAGCGGCCCATTATTTCAATTTAGTACACGATTATCATCTTCAATTTCATTATTTACTCGTACAATTCGTCAGCGAAACATAGGGAAAACATGTTCATATCTGTACTGTAAAATTTCTTCAAATGAAATGGTAATTCTTGAATTAATTCAATATTCTAATGCAATTACTTAAGTAACACGGTTTTTTTATTGGCTAATGTTTGCCGTCAAATCCACAATTTACAGGTTCGCTTTTTACTTGACCAAGACATTTAGTTGGATTTTTAAAGTGCTAGCTCACTGAAACAGCAGTCCGCGGGTAGACATGTTGCTCTTCTCTGATACATTATCCTGATTTCGAGCCAAGCAATCTTTTACTCTTACTCCTAAATGCTGTGTGTTTACTAGAAAAACAGCAAATACCAATTTTAGAGTTTTGGTTTGACCCAATGGAGGCTCGAACCCAAGATCTACCGCACTCGAGACAAGCTCGCTAATCATTACACAACCAATGCTTTTATATAACAAGATATAGATACATCTAATTACATATATTTTATTTTACAGACAGAAAATTGAATGACAGTGAATGTCCTCAAGTACTCAAAGCAGAAATGATGTCACACAACGAAGAATGTGTCTTTGCATACAAAAGAATAGCTGCTAATATTGCCTGGCCATTATCAATGAAGAAATAAATTTTACCATTGTTAATTTCTCTGACCTTTGAAAGTAAAAGGTCAATACCAATGATAAAATCACAAGTAATAAAGCATGGCTGTGTCAAGTAAACAAGTATATGACAGATTTTTAATATGGGAGACACGGAATCTATGTGGGTATATATAGCCTAACCTGACTGTGATTAGGGGAGTAAGGAAAACATGGTGGAAGAAGAAATTAACTACATATCATGATTAGACCCCAAAAAAATAAGTAAAATTTGTCTGATACGTGTTGATAGCATGATAATGATAAAGCTGAAGACCAGAAGATAAAAATCCCTTGGCATACAGAAAGATATTACATCTACACACTGTTTTATGATAAAGCTGAAGACCAGAAGAAAAAAATCCCTTGGCATACAGAAAGATATAACATCTACACACTGTTTTATGATAAAGCTGAAGACCAGAAGAAAAATATCCCTTGGCATACAGAAAGATATAACATCTACACACTGTTTTATCAAGTAACTCTTCCATATTAGATAAACCATTTACTTTATAGACTTGATTCTATGATTATGTGTTTTATAGGAGTTATTTCCCTTTAATGTGGCAAAAGAATAATCTGTACAAAATGTTTAATGTTGTTACAACTTGTGAATTTTCTATTTGCTATGAAATTATCTTCTGATTATTTTTACAAGGTTCAAATATCTACAAATTATAAGAAAATTATACTCAAATTTTTAACTCACTTTGCCAAAGGCAACGTGAGCTTTTGCCATCACTTGGCATCTGTCGTCCGTTAACTTTTCACATTTTAATCTTCTCCTCTGAAACTGCAAAGCCAATTGATCTGAAACTTGGTAGGAAGCATCTATGGAAGGTCCTCTATAAAGATTGCTCATTTCGTCCCGATCCATTAAAAACCATGGCTGCCACAGGCAATTCTTGTTTCTGATTGTCCGATTTTTTTAAAATCTTTCCTCTGAAACTGCTTGGCCAAATGAACTGAAACTTGGTAGGAAGCATCTATGGAAGGTCCTATATGAAGATTGCTCAATTCGTCCCGATCGGTTAGCAAACATGGTTACCACCGAAACTTGGTAGGAATCATCTATGGAATGTCCTATATGAAGATTGCTCATTTCGTCCCGAGCGGTTAGCAAACATGGCTACCACCGAAACTTGGTAGGAAACATCCATGGAATGTCCTCTATGAAGATCGCTCATTTCGTCCCGATCGGTTAATAGTAAACATGGCTACCACATGCAATTCTTATTTCTGATTGGTCGATTTCTAAAAAATCTTCACCTTTGAAACTGCTTAGCCATATGAACCGAAACTTGGTAGGAAGCATCTACATGTATGGAAGGTTCTGTATTAAGTTTCCTCAAAGCAGAATGAAAGGTGAGCGACACAGGCTCAACCCACTGAGCCTCTAGTTTGTCCTTTCTGTTGCTCTTGCTAGAAATATTGCCCAATGTAAGGGAAGTAACTCCTATGAACAAACATATTATGACAAGTAATTTTAGAATCAAATCAGGAATGTGCAGATGGTCTATTAGCAAGAACAATCAGTGTGTTAGTATTGCACTAACTATATTAGAAGATAAATTGTTCAGTTATTATGTTATTATTGAAATGAATCAAAAGAACAAATATATATACATTTTGTAGTTGCAAGTTTTTTGAGAGTTTAATGAAAATTTTATTTTATTATATTTGCATAATAGTTGTTTTATTAGTGTACAATCAAAAGTGCTATGTTAATTAATGTTAAAGCTGAATTTTAATGACATTGACGATTGTTGTTTTAAATAGAGCATGTTTGTAAAAGTTTAATATAGAAACCTTTTATTTCTGTCTGAGATACACATATTCCCGTCAAAAGGTCAATTTATACTTGTGGGATAACAGTCATGTATTCTCATCAAAAGGTCAATTCATACCTAGTCTACAGTCGTGTATTTTGATCAAAAGGTCAAATTCATACTTGTAGGTCATGATGCACGATTGTTATACACTAACATGACATTATATTGGACTTTCCATTGACAAATCCTCAATAAACATGCCAACTTCTCACCACATCTAACATCTTGATCTTCACCTTCGATGCGATATTGCTTTAAGAATTCCATTCGTGAAAACCATTCAATGATAGTATATATTTATTATATAGATAAGGGGAGCATCTAGATTGGCAGTTTGCTGGCCCTTGTAAGATTTTCATGTTGACTAAATTTTTGTTAGTAATTATAATTTGTATATGTATGATATGGTAATATTTCTGAATTGTTCATAATCTTAATATACAGTCAAACCTGTATTAAGAGGTCACTTTTGGGACAAAGAAAAAATGGTCTTATAAGACAGATGACCTCTTAAAAGAGGTTCAATTTCAGGAGAAAGAAAAGGTGGTCTTATAAGACAGGTGACCTCTTAAAAGAGGTTCAATTTTATATGAAAGGACAAGAAAATGGTGACTTTTTAATACAGGTGACAGACTGCTTAATAGAGGTGACCACATGGGCAGGTTTGACTGTACATGTATATTAAGGAGTTGTGATGATCAACGTTGTTGACAGTTTTTATATTTGGTGCTTTGTACATGCCAAGATAAATCATGTTTTTAACAGCATTATTGTGCCATTTTGATATTTGTTTGTGCCATATATACATTGTATAGGTATAATATACCATTTAATGGTGTTATATGTGAACTTTAGGAACATGATATATTATTTAATCCTTATTTTAATTTTTAAATCCATTTGTTAGCTCACCTGGCCTTTAGGCCATGTGAGCTATTGTCATCACTTTTCGTCCGTCGTCTGTCGTCCGTCCGTCAACATTTCACATTTTAATCTTCTCTTCAGAAACCACTGGGCCAATTGCAACCAAACTTTGGTGGAATGGTCCTTGGATGGCCCCCTTCCAAAATTGTGTCCGGTGATCCCAACTTCCAACCAAGATGGCCACCAAGCTAAAAATAGAAAAAAGGGGGGATGGAATTTTAATTGTCCATTGCTGCTTTAGCGTAAGTCAAAATGAGCTCAAATTTTAACTGCAGCTACATGGCAAGGAGTAGTTTAACATATATTCCTTGTTTTTCTGTGAAATTTTTCTTTCAGCCGATATATACCGATTATGCAAATTAGGCATATTTTGATAAAAGATCACATTTAAATCTTCTCCTCTGAAACCGCTGAACCAAATTAAACCAAACTTGGCAGGGATGGTCCCTGGGTGGGTCCCTTTCAAAATTGTGTCCGACAGCCCCGTCCTCCATTCAAGATGGCTGCTGTTACTAAAAATAGAAATTTCTTCAATTGTCCATTGCTGCTTTAGTATAAGTCAAAATGATCTCAAATTTTAGCTGCAGCTACATGGCAAGGAGGAGTTTAACATATATTCCGGGTTTTTCTGTGAAATTTTTCTTTCAGCCGATATACCGATTATGCAAATTAGGCATATTTTGATAGAAGATCACATTTAAATCTTCTCCTCTGAAACCGCTGAACCAAATTAAACCAAACATGGCAGGGATGGTCCCTGGGTGGGTCCCTTTCAAAATTGTGTCCGTCAGCACCGCCCTGTATCCAAGATGGCCGCCATTACTAAAAATAGAAATTTCTTCAAATGGCCAAAATTGCTCTATTTTAAGCCAGAATGTGCCCAAATTTGAACTGTATAAGCATAATGATGAACTTTTTAACATATATTACAGGATTTTTTATGAACTTTGAACTTTTGCCGATTTTGACCGATTATGCAAATTAGAAAAAAGGGGGGATGAAATTAAAAAAGAATCTTCTCCTGTGAAACTACTGAGCCAATCTCAACCAAACTTTGCTGAAATGATTCTTGGGTGGTCCCCTTCCAAAATTGTGTCCGACATTTCAGAACTCCGACCAAGATGGCCCCCACAGCCGAACTTAGCTTAACATAGGACCCTATGGGAAATTCACATAAAAATCTTCTCCTCAGAAACCACTGGGCCAATTGCAACCAAACTTTGGTGGAATAGTCTTTGGATGGCCCCCTTCCAAATTTGTGTCCGGTGATCCCGACTTCCAACCAAGATGGCCACCAAACTAAAAATAGAAAAAAGGGGGGATGAAATTTTAAAAAAATCTTCTCCTCTGAAACTACTGAGCCAATCTCAACCAAACTTTGCTGAAATGATCCTTTGGTGGTCCCCTTCCAAAATTGTGTCTGGCATTTCATACCTCCGACCAAGATGGCCACCACAGCCGAACTTAATTTAACATAGGACCCTATGGGAAATTCCCATAAAAATCTTCTTGTCTGAAACCATTTGCTCAATAAGAACAAAATTTTGATGAAATAGTCATTGGATGGTTATCTTCCAAAAATGTGTTCGGCCCTTTGACCATGATGGCCCCCACAGCCGAACTTAGCTTAACATAGGACCCTATTGGAAATTCACATAAAAATCTTCTTGTCTGGAACCTGTGAGTTGCTCAAACTTTGATAAAATAGCCATTGGATGGTCCTCTTCCAAAATTGTGTCTGGTGGTCCCGCCCTCTGACCAAGATGGCTGCACAGCTGTGCTTAGTTTAACATAGGACCCTATGGGAAATTCACATAAAAACCATCTTGTCTGGAACCAGTAGCTCAATTAGAACCAAACTTTGATGGAATAGTCATTTGATGGTCCTCTTCCAAAATTGTGTCCGGCAGTCGTGCTCTCCCACCAAGATGGCTGCCGCAGTGCAGTTGCGTTGTTATTGAAAGCAGCTTTGATCCAGGTGAGCGATTACAGGCTCCTGGGAGCCTCTGGTTTTTTAAGCTGGTTCCCTGACTATTATAAAAGGGTACCAGTATGTCTAGGCAGGTAGAGAGTGACACCATTAAGTATTGAATCATACTTAACACCACACATTATGTCTCCGCATGTCTCCAGATGTGACAAACTTTACAGAGATCCCTTGTTAATGTTGATGTACTAGTTATATGCCAGGAGAAAACACCCCAATCAATGATGTCATACCGGTAATTTCTAAATACAAATGTATAGTACAACCTCCTTTTCAAATAGAAAGATGGTGTTAGACCATACCTGTCTTGATATATGAATATTCATGATATATATTTAGTCAGTGAACCAGTGTAATTAGTTTTTGATTGTTTTACAGTTTTACTAGCTTTGTTATATGGTTTTAGAAGAGTACATTAGAATTGAACTCTGTTATCTGAAATTTAGAGAAGTCATTTTTATTATTAATAACTCCAAGTCATTGTTCATTTGTAGTAAAATTAGTATATTGTAACACAGCTAATTCCAATACTTGGGCTAATTTGAAGTACGATCGTTGGTTTATGCATAAAATTTCACAAAATCCAAATATCATGTATTTATATGTAAATTTCTCCTTAGATATATGGCAACCCATTGCTTATCACCTAAATATAACTTGCTCCAAAAGGTGGCGGTATAACAAGAATATACTGTAATATAATTTGTAATTTGCATCAATATAAAAAACACTAAATTTTGTATAGATCTTCTGGTTATTTTTTATATATTTATCATATACATGTATGAAAGTTTCACAATGTCTTTCTTTACAAAAAAATTGTCAGCATTATGCATTTGTATGATTTAAATACAGTAAACATTTATAAGGATAATCATTAAGAAGAGTATAGCAGAAGACATGTTAATGTCAATCTGGCTCCCAAAACAGCTTAGTCCAATTAGACATTTATATCAGTAATAAATGATTTTCAACAATGTTATGTATTATCTCCCCTTATTAGCACCATTATTTACCAAAGTTTAAAGTCAGCTGTAGATTAAACATGATTTTCATGTATCATTTTTATTTTACATTTATACTTCATGTCACGATTCATTGTGTGCACCGCTACGATATAGCTGAAATATTGTTGAAAGTGGCAATAAATACCATAACCCCCCCCCAAAAAAAATCATTGTGTACAATTTGATTCAGTTTACAATCAATTTCAATGTAAAAGATAATCATTTTACTTGGTGTTAAAACAACCCCATAGTTCAAATAAAATATTGGATGCAAACTGAAAAGAATGATATGCAATTAGTTGCTAATAGTGAAATTTTACACATGAACTATTTTGTCATGAACTATTTTACACATGAACTATTTTACACATGAACTATTTTGTCATGAAATATTTTTAATTTATGTTTTGGTGTCTTGGATTGTTTTCATTAATGTCTATTATAGAGCAATTATAAAAATGTGTTTAATTCACTGTGGCTACAAAACATACATATTAACTAAATTAAATTTTATTGAAGTAAATATGGAAAAGACATTTATTATATTAAAGCACATTTGTATCTTTAGATATATACATTTACCATCAGTTGAATATTAAACAATAACCCTCACAGTAAGAGACAAGAATCAAACATTTTACAGCACACAATTTTGTAGTATATTTTTTGTAAAAGGAATATTTTTTGTTAAAGACAGAATGCAATTACAGTAAACTGCAATAATATTAATCATCTGAATTTAACAGCTTTTATTGATAGATGGGTGAGGTTTGTTCCCTTATCATTCTGCATGAAAAATCCTATGCAAAACTGAAGGATCAATATGATTAAAACAATTTTCTTCATTCAAAACAATATTTTTTTTTCAAATTCAGTTACCTGCCCACAGAACAATTGTAATACATGTAGCTGTGTGTATCATATTGGCTATAAGAGAGCTACTGCCCTTCCATTTTGAACTATTTTATTATTTTACAATATCTTAAATGATACTCTTTTAAAGTGGTCATTGTTTACCAGAATATCAGGTGATGCTGTGTCTGTTGTATTTCATTTCCTTTTGTGATATTATCTATTTTTGTGATGCTACTTTTAAACGATTATGCCAGGTGATGTATATATATTTGTTTGATAGAAAGTCATGTGATGTATTTGTTTATGATAGATCATGTGATTTAATAATACAGGTTGTCACATGTTATACTTGTTTTTGATT